>CAIGRP010010173.1:0-17644 GCA_903798385.1 Fraxinus cuspidata | reverse complement strand
ATTTATTATTATCAAATCATTTATCTTTGAAAAACTTTTGATCAAATTAACTTTTGAAAATCTACTCATCAAAGTTTTTCATTTGAAAAATATTCTTTGAGCTTACATTTTTACATTCATTTAAATTTATTTCTTTATACCAAAAACTTCAATTGTTGAATCAAAGTTCTTAAATCATTTCTCTTATCAAAATTCTTCATTTCTCTTAGTGCTTAATTTATCTATATCAATTCTAAAAGAGATATATTTTCTAGGAAGATATTTTGCACTTACATTGCATAAACTTTTCTTCTTCTTCATATTGAAAGTTTGATTGATTAAACTAAACTTGCAAAATCATCATATTCATCAAAGTTTCTCATTTCTCTCTTAGTACTTAATTTATTACAATCATCCATTAAAAGAGAGAATTTCTTGAGAAGATTTTTGAACTTACATTGTATTTATTTCTTCGTNTTCTTGAGAAGATTTTTGAACTTACATTGTATTTATTTCTTCATCTTCTCATTGAAACACTATGATTGATTGAATCTAATTTTTGACTATCATATTCATCAAAGTTTTTCATCTAACACTTGAGCTATCATTTATTACTATTCATTAAAGTGTTAGCCTCTCTTAGTACTTAATTTGTTTGTATTATTTATCAAGATATGAATTTTATTGTAAAATCACTTTGATAAAGTGAGGGTCATATTGAGGTCCCGTAAAGCTCAATAGTGTGGGTCGTGTTGAAGTCCCGTAAAGCTCAAATTGTATAAGGATCGGTGCTCCTTTTGTAAGTCACCGGAAGCATTGTAAATGGTTGAGATGAGGAGATTATTGAGAGCCTAGATGGATCAGGTTCATGAGAGGATAGATCAGGTAGAGAGTGCTTGTATGGGGCAGCCACAAAACGTTCTTAATGTGTGTAGGAAAGGGAGAGCTCAACCTAGGGAAGTGAGAGCCGAAGATGATGAATATTATGGGGATGGTTTTGGTGAAGAAGATGATCAGGATTCGATTGTTAGCAACATGAAATATGGTGGTCAAGGTAGAGAAGCTAGAATCCGGAAGATAATAACTTGGGTAATATTAAGGTGGAGATTCCATCGTTTCAAGGCAAAAAAGATCCTGAAGCTTACCTTGAGTGGGAAAAGAATATTGAATTAGTATTTGAATGTCATAATTATTTCGAGCCTAAAAAGGTTAAACTTGTAGCCATTGAATTTTTTGACTATGCAATTGTTTGGTGGGATCAAGTAGTTGTAAACACGAGGAGAAATAGAGACCGCCTAGTAGAGACTTGGGAGAAGATGAAAGTCGTGATGAGGAGATGGTTTGTTCCAAGCTATTACTACCGAGAGTGTACAAAAAATTGTAAAGTCGTACACAAGGTAATTGGAGCATGGAGGATTATTATAAGGATTTGGAAATCGCTATGATCACAGTGAATGTAGAGGAGGACCGAAAAGCTACCATGGCTAGGTTCTTGGTTGGTTTGAATCGTGAACTTGTAATTTTGGTGGAACTGCAACATTATTTAGAGTTGGAAGATATGGTACACATGGCTATCAAAATTAAAAACAAACTCAAGAGGGACAACAACACACGGCAAAACTCTAACTCGGGTTTATCTTGGAGGTTGAATTTTGTGAAGAAAGAGGAGAAACAAGCCACGGTCAAGACCAAAACCAAGCAAAAGCAAGGAATGTCCGGCGATGGAAATCAAGGTAAAACTGATCCTTCCACCACTCGAACTCATGATATTAAGTATTTTAAATGCAAAGGCATGGGCCACATAGCGAGCCAATGTTCGAACAAAAGAGTTATGGTATTGCGAGATAATGGAGAAGTTAAAATCGAGGGCAATCTATGCTACCATTAGAGGATGTGGGTGATGAGGAATACATTGCCCAAGGAGAATTGTTGGTTGCAAGGAGAGCTATAAGTGTGCAGGTCAAAAGAAGTTGACGAAGTACAGTGGGAAAACATCTTTCGTACTAGATGCTATGCGCAAAACGAGGTTATTGATGGAGGGAGTTGTACTAATGTTGCTAGCACAATAATAGTTGAGAAATTAGGGCTTCTAACAATTAAATATTCTCGACCTTACAAGTTGCATGGGCTCAATGATAGTGATGAGGTGAGGGTGAACAAACAGGTGTTAGTTTCCTTTAGCATTGGAAAATATGAAGATGAAGTTTTGTACGATGTAGTTTCGATGCAAATTGGGCACTTGTTACTAGGTCGACCATTGCAGTTTGATTGGTATGTTAAGCATGATGGCTTCACAACCAAATACTCATTTGTACTTTATCGAAGGACAATCACTCTAGAGGCCGATTAAATTGAGAAAGAAAACATGATAGTAGATTCGGCCATTGAGAGAAAAACAAATTTCTATGCAAAAGTGAGTGAAATAAAAAGAGCGATGTTTTCAAATCAGCCAATGATTGTACCATTGTACAAAGAGGCGTTAAACACGAACGAGCCTAATGCATCTTTTGCAAGTGTTTGATGATGTCTTTCTCGAGGAGATTCCACATGGTTTACCCCCTATTAAGGAATTGAATATCAAATCGGTTTTATCGCGGGTGCTTCCATTCCAAACTGACCAGCTTATCGAAACAATCTTGAATAGACAAAGGAACTACAAAAGCAGGTTAGTGAATTGATGGAAAAGGGATATGTGAGAGAAAGCATGAGTCCATATGCAGTTCTGGTGATTTTGGTTCCTAAAAAGGATGGGATGTGGAGAATGTGCATTGATTGCTGAGCAGACAACAATATAACGGTAAAGTATCGACACCCTATTTCTCATTTAGATGACATGTTAGATGAATTGTATGATGCTTGTGTATTTTCTAAGATTGATTTAAAGAGTGGGTATCATCAAATAATGATGAAAGATGGTGATGAATAGAAAACTGCTTTTAAAAAAAAACTTGGTTTGTATGAGTGGTTAGTTATGCCATTTGGATTAACTAATGCACTAAGTACCTTCATACGATTAATGAACCATGTCTTACGTGCTTTCATAGGCAGATTGTTATTGTTTATTTTGATGATATTCTCATTTATGGCAAAAACTTGGATGATTTTGTTGTGCATTTAAAGTCAGTTTTGGATGTACTTAGAAAAGAGAAGTTATTTGCTAACATTAAGAAGTGCACCTTTTGCACCCGTTAAGCTTATGTATCTTGCTTTTATTGTGAGTGCACAAGGAGTATAGGCTGATGAAGAGAAGATCCATGCGATTCTGGAGTCCCACGAGTGTAAATCACGTTCCTACTTTTCATGGACTCGCTAGTTTTTACAAGAGGTTCATGAAAGACTTCAGTAGCATCACTGTACTTCTAGCCAAAGTCATCAAGAAGAACATTGGTTTCAAATGGGGAGACGAGCAAGAGAAGGCGTTCCAATTAATTAAGGAAAAATTAACTCACGCGCCCTTGCCCTTATGTGTTTTACCTGATTTTACTAACACGTTTGCAATTGAATGTGATTCTTCAAGTATGGGAGGTGCAGTTCTTACGCAAGGAAGAAGACCAATTGCATATTTCAGTGAGAAATTTAGCAAGTGGAATTCATTGAGATATTTCCATATGTCATCCGAAACAAGCAAGGTAAGGAAAATGTCGTAGCAGATGTACTTTCTAAAAAGTACGTATTAATTTCTACTCTTGATGCAAAATTACTTGGTTTTGAGAGAATTAAAGAATTGCATCCTTTAGGCCACAATTTTTGTGAAGAATTTCAGACTTGTGAAAAAAATGCAGCCGGTAAGTTCTTTAGGCACTAGGGTTCTTGTTTTGGGACACAAGTTGTGTTTGTCGAATTGCTCTTTGCGAGATTCGTTAGTCAGGGAATCCCATAGTGGAGGTTTAATGGGACACGTTGGAGTAGCTAAGACCTTAGACGTTTTGCAAGAACACTTTTATTGTCCACACATGAAAAGGGACGTTGAGAGAATTTGTGGTAGATGTGATAACATGTAGGCAAGAAAAATCCTGAGTGCATCTCCATAAAACATACATGCCATTGCCCATTCCTAGTGAGCCTTCAATCGATATTTCGATGGACTTTGTGTTAGGTTTACCTAGGTTTAAACGTGGCCGAGTTTCAATTTTTGTGGTTGTGGATAGATTTTCCAAGAAGGCACATTTTATTCCATGTCACAAAACTGATAATGCTTCCCGTGTTGCTAATTTGTTCTTGAGAGAAATTGTAAGATTACATGGTATGCCTACTAGAACAATAGTTTCGGATAGAGATGCTAAGTTCTTGTGTGACTCTTGGAAAAACTTTATGGTGTAAGTTAGGGTTTAAGCTATTATTTTCTACTACTTGTCACCCACAAACTGATGGTCAAACCGAAATAGAGAATATGACTTTGTCTTTTTTGTTGAGGGCTATTATTAAAAAGAACGTCGAAACTAAGGAAGCGTGTTTACCACACGTTGAGTTTGCTTATAATCGTACTGTTAATTTTACTACTAAGTTTTCACCATTTGAAATTGTTTATGGTTTAAATCCTTTAACTCTATAAGATTTAACGCCAAGGGATTAAACTATTATTTTCTAGTACTTGTCACCCACAAACTAATGGTCAATCCAAAATAGTGAATTCTTTGTCCTTGAGAGTATCAATGACAATGCATACAAGTTGGATTTCCCAAGTGAGTACGGTGTTAGTGCCACTTTCAATGTTATTGATTTAAGTCCTTTTGATGCAGGTGATAATTTCAGGACAAATCCTTTTCAAGAGGAAGGGAATGATGAGGGCACAACTAATCAATGGAATACAGATCCTATTCAAGATCCAATTGGCCGGTTACAAGAGCTCGACCTAAAAAGTTCAAGGAAAGTCTCAACGGGCTAATTCAAAACATTCGGACTAACGTGATTTCTTGGAGGCCCAAGGAAGATGCTCCATGTGCCCCCCAAGTAGGGGTGGACATGGGTTGGGTTAGGTCGATTTTTACCTCAACCCAAACCCAAACCCAAACCCAACCCAATATAATCGATTTGATCATAATTTAACCCAACCCAACATGTCTAAAGGTTGAAACCCAACCTAACTCAATCAAGTATCGATCGGATTGGTCGGTTTGAGACAACTTATCAACAAAGATTAAAGTAGGCGGATCGGGTTGGGCAGATTTATAATTGACTTATACAATATTAGATCTCTACAGTTGCAATGACCAAAAAATATGAAGTATTTTGGTACTTCATGCCCGAAAATTTTACATTAACAGATTAATATTAAATTATATGAAGACAATAAATGTGTTTGGCAATTAAAATATATTTGTGTTGAACGTGTATTTGCTTATACTATTTTTCATAAAATACATTCTATCGAAATCTTATAATATTATTCTACGAGT
This sequence comes from Fraxinus cuspidata, assembly GCA_903798385.1. Lineage (NCBI taxonomy): Eukaryota > Viridiplantae > Streptophyta > Magnoliopsida > Lamiales > Oleaceae > Fraxinus > Fraxinus cuspidata. Next base: position 12,269 of record CAIGRP010010173.1, on the reverse strand, counting down.
TTTCATGTCTTGTGCCATAGTCAAGACTACTCGTGTATCGTGTTTGCGTATATAGAACCTAGTTAATTAGTAGTATATAATATGGTTTCCTCAAACTTTTCAACTATTTCAAAAAATTTCCCCAACAAGAACTGACAGTTTAATCTAGGATTTTCTTAATATTGTAGCTCTTGGAGGTTGTGTGAAAAAACAGAGTGACTTAATTTCGTCCAAACAACATCATAACACTTGTAAAGTCAATAAATATAGTCGGGTTGGGTTGGGTTTGAAGAGTTTATTCTGTGAAACCCCCCATTTTTTACCTCAACCCAAACCCAACCCAATATAATCGATTTGATCATAATTTAACCCAACCCAACATGTCTAAAGGTTGAAACCCAACCTAGCTCAATCAAGTATCGATCGGATTGGTCGGTTTGAGACAACTTATCAACAAAGATTAAAGTAGGCGGGTCGGGTTGGGCAGATTTATAATTGACTTATACAATATTAGATCTCTACAGTTGCAATGACCAAAAAATATGAAGTATTTTGGTACTTCATGCCCGAAAATGTTACATTAACAGATTAATATTAAATTATATGAAGACAATAAATGTTTTTGGCAATTAAAATATTTTTGTGTTGAACGTGTATTTGCTTATACTATTTTTCATAAAATACATTCTATCGAAATCTTATAATATTATTCTACGAGTTTCCATGTCTTGTGCCATAGTCAAGACTTCTCGTGTATCGTGTTTGCGTATATAGAACCTAGTTAATTAGTAGTATATAATTTGTGTATGGTTTCCTCAAACTTTTCAACTATTGCACAAAATTTCCCCAACAAGAACTGACAGTTTAATCTAGGATTTTCTTAATATTGTAGCTCTTGGAGGTTGTGTGAAAAAACAGAGTGACTTAATTTCGTCCAAACAATATCATAACACTTGTAAAGTCAATAAATATAGTCGGGTTGGGTTGGGTTGGGTTGGATTTGGTCTCAAATAAGACACTTTGGGGGGTTTCATACAATATAAGTTGTGTAGGAATACAATTGATGACTTGACCTAGACATCCAAACTCACCCACACTTTTTTTTGTCTTAATAAAATGAAAGCATCTCTAAAAGTATATTCGAAACCAAGGATCATAAAACCATAGTCCAACATATTTATCTCGAGGTTGTAAAAGTATTTACATGCCATTTCAAAAGTCGTACATGATTCCCAAGATATAATACAACTGGAGTCCACAAAATAATCCTACAGGTCGTCATCCATGTACATCAAACTTCAGAATCCCATAAGGGCTCCATAGCCAGCCATGTCTCCTATGAGGTTTCATTCTCACCTACAATACAAGAAAAGCCAATGCTTAGTAAGCAAGAATAAAGTATGAGTGATAATAGTATATGTGTCCCATGCTATTTACTTCAAAAATCATGCTAAAGATGTATCATCCTCAGATCTTTCATTGGGCCCTTGACCCACCTAATATGCACCGAATAGAGCTCTACACAATATTAATATCAATAGTCAATAATCAAATGGCCAATATGACCTCGACACTAGCGAGTGGACCATCCTCTCGTGACCACTAGAGGCCCATCCCCCCACTACCCCTATGATCACCCAAGAAGTATCCCACCCGGCAGCGCCAATAATCATAATATCAAAAAGACACAGTCGAGTGGTCTACCCTCCTGTGATCACCAAAGGCCCATCCCCTATTTATTTCCTTTGCAATCAACCAGGAAGTATCACTGGGGTACCAAAACATATCACATAAGCGTGTCTCACATGCCTCGGTGCCCTAGGAGTGACCAATAAAACATTTTATGAGGAAAACTCAATTTTGCAATCATGTTGTGCATGTTAGATTTTCAACCATGGACGTATGTCGTGCATGTAGATGAAAATGCTCGTGAATGCCATACTTAATCAAAATCGATGTCAATATATTCTGAAACCACATACTCAATGATCATAACCACATATGATATAAATGAGTTCCTCGTCAGAGTTATGTAAATATTTAATATTACTATATCACAAATACTATTTTCTTGCATCGTATTTACAAATGGATTTTTACTTACTTTTTTGCCCTTGTGTGTTTTTTCGCTCTTCTACGGAGTGTAAATCAATTCTCTTTTCCACTTAAAGTCAAAAAATCACCTATATTACCATCTAATATTAAACACAAACCTCAATTTGGTAATCTTAACACACATACAATCTTGTGCTACGTCCATTCATGCCAAAACAATTTAGATGACATTAACAATTCAAGTTATCGATTACATTGCAAACTAATATCATAAATCACACTATTTCTCGAGTCCATTTATGAACGTTAACGTCATCCAATTGTTGCTTAACAACCTAGAACTCCTTAAAATGTATTTTCCATGCCTAAGAGATAATTAGTGGACATGTAAGGTTGAAACTATGCAAACTACCAAATTGGACATAATTTTTTTTTCTTTTTTTTTTTTTTTTGCTGCCATGTTCCATTTCATCCTTTTCGCACCCTGAATAACATTCGATCCTTCCCAAAATTTAAAATCATTTATATAACATATATGTGAAGATAACCATGTCATAAATTCACCACACAAGTACACGGTTTTAAGCCTCATGTTGAGTCATTTTTATAGCACGATGAACCAGGCAGTTTTCGATGATGGTCTTAGGTTTCTATTACTTATTAAGGATCATTTCTAGACCTTACCACTCTTATATCCAAACGTTTAAAGTGATAAATATGTGTTCCATTCAAAATATTATATAACACCAAAGGCGAAACAAGTAAAATCTAGCAACTTTGCAGTTTCTATCCTTTGTTGTTTTCACTCCATATATCTCCAACAATTTTCTTTCTTTTTACAATAATAACATCCCCAACACCGACCCCAACATAATATCAAGCAATTTTAGAGGTTCACAAGATTGTAACACCTTAAGAAAACAATGAAGACAACCTTCAAATCCAAGAGCTAAACTCACCTATCCTGAATTTCAATTCCCAGCTCCTTGTTTCTGCTTCCCTCCTAATATGAAGTATCAAGGGGGTGGAAGACGTGGTGGAAGCCTTAATGTTGAAGGAATTGGATGGTAAAATGACAAGTCTCCCAAGTGTTCAAGCATGAGGTGACTTCTTGTGGTTAAATTCTGATTTTGTTCCTATCCTTGGAGGATTTGTATGAAATTTATGGATAATACAGTGAATATATGAAGCCTTAAGAGAGTTGTAAACGTGACTAATGTTTAATGGTGAAGAAATTGACCATTACAAGGACAAATCGATAAGCATGAGGTGTCCCTTAATAGTAGAAATTTGATTTCACCTCTATCCTTGTAGGTACAAATCAAGTGTCCTTAGGTTATTTTAATGTCTTTACAATCCATCTTACCTACCCTATGATCCCAAAATATTTTATAGCGTTAATTCCTTAACCGTTCATTTCATTACTTACCTGATTGACAACCGATTTTCGATCGATTTCAACAATTCGCACCTCAATATTTATAACGTCACATAAAACCCATATTATTGCATAGTGATCATGACACTTCATGCCTCATATCCTAAATATGTCAATTTCCTATTATGGTGACCTTGATCAACCGAATGGAAAGCTAGAACCTTTATCGACACTGAGCCTTTGGAAGATTCCCAATGCTTAATAAGTCAATCTCCAACATCTAGATTAACCTAATTTCTCTATCATAGCTCAATATTCATCACCTAGGTCGAGAAGTCGAAAGCTAACACCATATAAAGATCTTAAGCTCTCAATAATTGAATGTACCATTTTAAAAGAAAGCAATTAGGAAAATTGATGCAAATGACATTGTAAATAGCATGCATGAATCATATAGGCCAAATGTGTAATGTCAAGTTCGGGGGTATTACTGTAGCACTTAGATAAACTACGAAAAAATAACTAACTAAAAAAATAACAATAANGTACCATTTTAAAAGAAAGCAATTAGGAAAATTGATGCAAATGACATTGTAAATAGCATGCATGAATCATATTGGCCAAAGGTTTAATCTGAAGTTTGGGGTATTACATATTCGATTTTCATGAGTTAACTCACAACTCGACCCGACCCAACCCGCCTACACAACCAACCCACCCAACCCGTGTAAAATAACTAAAAAATCGACCCAAACCGGTTGGGTTGGTTCGATTTTGGCGATTTTGGCGAGTTTGATGGATTTCCATGATTCAAGCTTTGGAATAATCAGGCAATGAAGTTCCTCAAGGAGAACAACTCAAGATTGTGTGAATTTAGTTTTCTAAATTGGTGACTTACTTGATTTTGGTTGGCTGCCATTTAAAAAAAAACGCTTATTAATATAGCTAAATTATCTTATTTATTGTTGACTATTTTTCTGAGTTGTAAGGCATGCATTCTAATTTAGATACTTTCCTTGTTTGATGGTGGAATAGGCGTGATTTAAGGAGACCCATTAGGAATCAATTTCCAGTATTGATTAAGATAGGTATTTGTGAATTCATGGCAGCATATTCGGGATTTTCTAGCTGTCAAATTCGTGGACCTCTTTGTATTTAAATAGCTATTAGCTTGATGGGAAAAAAAATTCAAATTTCATTCAAAATTTGTGAGAGTAAAATTCTGTTTGGTTCTTTTAGAACTTCAGAACCTATCGGAGTTTTCCGTGGCGTTTACCTAACAACTTATCAATCAATCCCCTCCATAATTGATTGTGGTGTTTCCATCATACCAAGGCTCTTGCTTCAATATAAGCAACATGTTGCGGTTTCATCTAATTATGACGATCTTAGAGTCTTTCTTGATCCATCTTTCTCAATTTCTTGGCGTGATCATATCAGTTTTGCATTTTATAGTGTGATTCTCTTCATCTTTTGGAATAAGTAAATACTTTATTGTTCCCTTCTTCAATTGATTGTGTTGAACTTTTGTTTTCGTAACAGAAATAGATACTGTTAGGACTACGTCAAGTCAAACAAAAAATGGTACAATGAATGCCGTACCTCCAATGACTGTACTGCTTCAATTCCACATAGAGAGAAGTTGGAGAAATTCAGCAGAGTGGATTTCAAGAGATGGTCAAAAGATGTTGTTCTATCTTACCACCTTGAATTGGCAAGGTTCCTTAACGAAGATTCTCTTGCCGTACAAGGAGGAGGGAATAATCATGTGTTGATTATCGCATTGGATGCATGGAAGCACTTGGACTTCTTATACAAAAATTATATTCCAAACGGATTGAATAATATGCTATACGGATTGTATAGTGCTATGATATTTGCAAATGAACTTTGAAAATCTCTGGAGAAAAAATACAAACGGAAGATGCTGACTCGTAAAAATTCATCAATGGAAAGTTTCTTCAATAGAAGACGATAGACTCGAAGACCATCACCAGTCAAGTCATAAAACTACAAGTTCTTTTACATACATGCCAAGAATATAAATTGAGTGAATCATTCCAAGTTGCTGCTATCATTGAGAAACTCCATTCTTTATGGAGAGATTTTAAAAATTATCTCAAGCATAAGTGAAAGGAGGTGAACTTCGAAGAACTCATTGTTTGGATAGAAGAAGACAATAGAAATATTGAAAGAAAATCTAGTGCTTAATTTGGACAAGCCAGGGCCAACTTGGTGAAATCCGGTTCATGGACCAACAAGAAATACAGTATTGGGTGATGCACCAAAGAGAGACAATACCAAGAATGCTAAGAAATTCAAAAACAACTGCTACAACTATAGGAAAACAAGGCATCATTCAAGTGAATATTACAAGTCTAAGAAGAACGTAAAAGCAAATGTGATCAAAGGAGACATATTATCTGAAGGGATGCAATAGATGAACTTGTATGTGGTTGTTTCAGAATGTAACAAATTTGAAAATCCAAGAGAATAGTGGGTTGATACTGATGCTACTCCCCACATTTGTACGATAGGACATTATTCTCAAACTGCAAGTAACTGAACGGAGAACAACTCTTCATGAAAAATTCTGCAAATTCTAAAGTTGAAGGACAAAAGAAAGTTACATTGAAGATGACTTCCAGCAAAGAGTTCATCCTCAACAATATTCTAAATGTATCGGACATTCGCAATAACCTTATATTCGGGTCTCTACTTAGAAAAAAGGACTTTAAGTTGGTTTTTGTGTCTAATAAATTTGTACAGAATAAGTTGTATGTGAAAAAGAGATACCTTTGTGATGGAATTTCAAAATAATCCTTTTTACCATTGTACCTAAATCAAGTAATATGAATAAAACTTTAAATTCTGCTTATATGCTTGACTCTTGTTTATGGTATAGTAGATTATGACATGTAAATTTTAAATCCGTGTGTAAACTTATGAATTTAAGTTTGCTACCATCATTTAAATTTGATCCTAATCCATAAATGTGAAATTTGTATTGAGCAAAATTGGCCAAAACACCATTTCTTTTGATTCAAAGGAACACTACACCTTTAAAATTAATACACGGCGATATATATAATTTGAAGTTTGGGTAAATTAGAAGGTGGAAAAAGGTGCTTCATTATTTTTATTAATAATTGTACAAAATATTTTTGTCTATTTTCTAAAATGTAAAGATGAGGCTTTAAACATTTTCTAACATTATAAGACGAAAATTGAAAATCAACTTAGTAAACGAATAAAAAATATTTGAAGTAATAAAGGAGGAAAATACGGAACACCGTTCAAAAAATTCTATTCATAACATGGCATTATTCATCAAACAACGGCACCTTGCTCACCTTAATGAAATGGTGTTGTTGAACGCAAAAATCAAACTCTAAATGAGATGATGATTGCGATATTGATAAGTCCAGACATACTCCAGAACATGTGGAGGGAAGCTATACTTTCAACAAATGTAATATATTCTTAACAAAATACCTCAAAAGAAAATAGATGAAACTCCATATGAATCATAGAATGGTCATCAACTTTCTTATGAACACTTAAAAGTGTGGGGGATTGTTGGAAAATAGTTAATTAAAACTGATTTTGATCAATATTTGACCAAATATTTAAATAGATCTCGTTACTCGAATTTGGCGAGAAATGGGTTGAACTACTCGTCGAGTAGATGAGTTTGGTATATTTGAAAGTTGAAAACTATTTTCGGGTGAATGAGAAATTAGTGAATGAAGTAAGGTTGAAAAACATGAGTTTTGAATTAAAAATGAAAAATTCAAAATGTTAAACTGCCACTTGAGCAGCCTCTTGGCACTTAGTGAGTGACGAAGTTTATGCTATGGGCACTTAACGGCTAAGCAGGGATTAGCGAACCTATGCAACTTTTCGAGAATGTGTTAAATTTTGGATTGTATCTTTTCGTGTGCAACACTTCAGCATCTATAAATTGGACCCTCCATAATAGTTTCATTCACTCCAATTACATGCAATCACTACATACATATAACATAAAATTCTCCTAAAATTTCTACATCAAAATTGTTCTTCATTTTCATACAAAAAGGAATTCAAAACAATTTTCAATTTGCCGTTTCTTGTGATCAGTGTTGTCATCACAAGAAATTGATCTTTGTATCTTGAGAGACAATTGTCAATCCACCGTCGGCACCTGTGCTGGTTAAATTCGACTTAATGACAAAGAGTTCAACTCTTGCCTCGATCTTTTGCGTTCCTTTTTTTTCGATATCGATTTTGTTCTAATTTGTATATCTTTCAGGTAGGTTTTATTATTTCTTGCATTTAATGAAATCAATTTATCAAAATTATTAATAAAATAATATACATAGATTTGACGTACGAGACAAGAAAAAGTTGAAACGAAAAACAAGAGCGAGCTTCGAGCGAGCTTCCTTCCTTTGGGCTTTTATTCCTTCTCTTTCTGGGAAAAAATAATCCACTGCCACATATTCTTAAAATCTTTCACGAAATGACATTTTTTCAATCACACATTCACAGAATAAAATATTTTGCACATAAACTCAAATGTTTTTCTTACTTTTCAATCAAACATCCTCCAAAAAATCACTGTTTCAAAACTCATTTTCCTTAGAAACTCTTTTTAATGGCTACCAAACAGTAAACGTGTTCCTTCTTATATCTAGTCTCAAGAGTAACAAAGAGTCATTTGTGGCAGCAAGGTCATACTATTATTTAATAAATAAAAATATTTTTTACTTTATAAGATCATGTGATAGTAATTTTACTCTCACATACAAAGGTGCTTGCTCGGTGAAATTTCATTAGCATACGTAATCATTAACTAGTAATATTGAAAAGTAAGTTTAGAGTATTGTTTTCACGAGAAATTTACTTCAATTTGAGTTTATCAATTCACGATCAAATACGAACACAACAAAATCAATTGATTAGTTGATTGTTTATGTTAACTACAGCAATTATACTACTACCTAAATGCATGTGAAAATGATTTTTGAAAAGGTAAATATGAAAAGAGGATTAGGAATCCAACATCACCATTAATCTCCCATTCCAATTCCCAAGTCCCAACCTCTATTTTTAAAATCTAATTTGTGTATAGACTGGCACTCGATATTCCTATCTTTTTCAATAATCTATCCTGAGCAAGGTTAAATATAATTATAAATACAACCCAAAATATTTGTATCCTGAATTCGAATACCTAAAAACGCATTAATTCACAAGATTACCTATTTTGATTACATAAGGCATAGAACAATTATTCCTAATGTCTATAAGACCTTATGTTGATTATCACAATGTGCCAAACCTATTTACCACCTCCCAAAAAGTAATGGTGATGAAGCATTCAATTAATTATTATTAATATAAATGTGACAACAATCAATCAACACAAGCCATACTTCAAAATGAAGCCTTTGAATAAAAATAGTTAATTAAGATTACATCTCAATTCTAACACTTAAAAGGATTTAGCCTAGCATTCTAATTTTACAAAAGGAATAAAAATATTGATTATTCATCATCCAAAAAATATAGTTGCAGAGAGATGAAAGAGAATCAATTTGGCCTCCATTGAATTCTTTCAATTGAACCTTCAATTAATTCCAATTTTTCTTTTGCTTTTAATCTTCAATTCTAAACTACAAAGCTTCAAGCTATTGATGTTTGATGCGGTGTAACTCTTCCTAGCCTTCTTCTTCTTCATGTTATGATTCAAGAATATCGAATTTTACCACCCATGTTAGAGCCGTTGCCAGTTACATTCAATACAGAGTTCAAGTTAATTTAGGAAACAAGACTTTTGCAATGTACTCAATTTTAAATTTCCAATAACCTCATGCCCTTCATAGTTGTAATTTAAGCCCTATATCTCCCAAATCACGTTAAAGTGGTCCACATTCTATGAATTATGCACAAATCAAATCCTTATTTCCCTATTTTCATTTCTTTTCTTCAAAAGCTGTCTAACATTTAGTTTTTGTTTTTAAACGTAAACAAATGATATTTAGCTCCTTTTTGACACATATTCTTTCAAAAATTATTTTCAACAACACATTCTTCAATAAAATAATATTTTCCTTCACATCAATAACTTTTTCTTACTTTTTAACCACATATTTCTCATCATTTCACTATTTAATCATTTCACTATTTAAAATACATTCATTCCTCAATAATATCCATCAAACACACAAGATAAAGTAATAATTCCCCAAAGTACTATCAATTATCCAATTTTAAAACCTAAATAAGCCATTGTTTGCTCTCTATTATTTTCAAAATACATTTTTCTTTCTTATTTTCAATCATATTTTTCAATAAAATAATATTACACGTAAATCCAAAATTTTTCCCTATTTTTTAACCACACATTCTCCATCAAATCATTATTCTAAAATGTATTTTTGGCAAAAAAATGAGGCTCAAACAAGTGTAGAAATTAGATTTATTAGCTTATTACCATTGAGGCTTAATACTAATAATATTACTTTTAAATACTAGGTAAAGTAAATTTAACACTCCCAACGTTTCACTCGTTGTCGTTTTGTATCCAACCTTGTCCACAACCAAAAAGCAGACTAATTAATTTTTGGCTTTCGTCCTTAATCATTTGAAATAAAATTATATTTTAATTTATTTAACAATGTGATAATGAATGCATTGCAATATAGACGGGCACTTATCACCATTCGGAATAAATAGCCGTACTATTAAATATTGGATAAAGTTATCGCCCCAAACTTTTGACTCTTGCCGTAGTTTTGTCTCCTAACATTTTTTATGCTAAAAAGTGAAAATCAGCCATCAATTAATTAGCGACTTTTGTCCTTAATGACTATTTGACCCTTATCTCGAAATAAAAAGTGATTACAAACATTTTAATAAATAAATCATATTTTAATTAAATTAAAGGTAGTTAATCTTAAATAATTGTCACATTTACTTCCCTAAAATTTTCATCATATTCGTATAGTTAACCTTTCATAAACTAGCAAATTTTATAGTTAACCAAGATTTTCATAAAAATGTCGCTTTAAATTTTAAAATGAGCAACAAATATTTAGTCTTCTGGATTTTCTTTACTTGTTTAAATATATGAGGTGCGAATAAGACTTTTTACTCTTATTTTAACAAAGATTTGACAAAATTTATCATCAAAGATAAATTTTATTAATTTATGTATAAGAAAATGATTTAAAAAGTAGGAAAGATAAATGTAATTATGAATAAAAGTTATAGACATTTTGTAATGTCTCGAAAATTCATCTAATTAGTATATCAATTTATTAACATTAATTGGGACCAACTTCCGGTCAAATAAAAGTTGGTATGGTGTCGCCCCTTCGGGAGTGGCCAAGTTGGTAGAGCAGGTGAGCGTGGAGACCGAAGGTCACAAGTTCGAATCCCCTGCCAACACTTCCTTGGTCGAGCCCGTCGCACAGGGCTTGCCTAGTGCAGTTTATCTCTCCTGTGTGGTTTGCGGGCTATTGCACATGGAGCGAGGTTTACCCAGTGCGCACTCACGAGTAGCAGCTGCGGGTTCCTACGTCAACAAAAAAAAAAGTTGGTCTGGTGTCGAAATTCGTAGAATTACAATTTTGAAATCTTATTTGTGTAGCCATCTTTGATTTGATCATTTGGATAAGGGTAATTGGCAAAAAAAAAACTCCTCCAACCTTTGTCTCTATGATGGAATACTTCCTATTCTTTCATATTGGCAAAAAATCCCCCCAAAAAATGATATTTTAAGTGAAAAATAACATTTTCTTCCATTTTCTTGATAAAACTTTGTGAAATTGACGAATGTACCATAATCTTTAAATAAAACAAAAAGAAAAAAAACAAAGAATTAATTGATACCATGGTCGCATCTTTTTCAATAAACTGCAAATGAATCCCAAAAAAAAAATTAAAAATAAAAAAAATCCCTTCTCTCCCACCGGTTACTACACCCTTCTTCCACTACCACTTAAGCTAGCTACATCTAGACTCTTTCCGGGTCCAAGATGACCCTTCATCCTTACCATTCTCAACATCATCCTTACAAGTTGGCATATTTATCTTCTTCTTGTATTGATAATTTCGTCAAATGATGCTCAGTTACAAGAACATGGAGTTATAGTCATTCTTAATTTGACACTGTTTGATGAAAATAATGATTTAATATCGTCTTCTAGGCTATTGACCTTTAGTCCAGACGTTGAAGTTGGGAACTTCAACGCTCGAGAAAATGCGGCTTGAGCTCTATTTCAACTCTCCCATATCGTAAAGAGTAAAATCGCCTTCTATCGTTTGGGGGCAATTTCACCACAGTGGATTTGCTAGAGAGCGGCAATTTTCGAGGAAAAAAAGATGCCTACACGACTTTGTATTTGCTATGTTCAGTGAAGGAGAACAAAACTAGGGTTGCTTAGGCAGTATGAAGCTTTTGGTGGAATTAATGGCAAATTTTAGGTCTAAAATGGTAGATAAATCGGTGTACATGTTGAGCGTATTCGTGTCAACGCCAGAAGCCAGGGAGACGGTGGTGGAGGAAGGTAGAATTCCTGTATTAGTTGAAATAGTGGAGGTCGGAACACAACGGCAAAATGAGATTGTAGTAGGCATATTATTGCAAGAGCATTATTGCAATTATGTGAAGATAGCTTTGTTGGAATAATTGATTTAATTGGGTGAGAAATCATTAAATGTGTTATTTAATGATATGGGCCATTGCATTTAATTTGGGTGAATTGGAAAAGTCTCAAATAGAGGCCCATAAGTTAATAAACTCATTTTAAGTGTCTTATATATGGTAAGAGAATCCCACAACGAAAGTTTACAAGAAAATAGACTT
>CAIGRP010010164.1:0-12942 GCA_903798385.1 Fraxinus cuspidata | reverse complement strand
TACGTAAAGTATTAACATTTACATGCCCTAACCTATCATTCCATAAGTTAGAAGACTCAATCAAGTAAACAGAATTTTTTTTTTATTAATATTAAAATCACAAAGTACAGGCATTACATTCATTTTGAATAGCCCATTGGCTAAGTACCCTTTGCCTATAAACATGTCATATTTGGTGAGTACAAACTTATCAGATTCAAATGCTGGCCTAAACCCACTCTTGCTTAACAATGCTCCAGATACCAAGTTTTTGGGAATATCGGGAATATGCAGCACATCGATGAGTATTACTTCTTTCCCCAATGTCATCTTCAGCACTACTTTACCTAGACCAACAACTTTTAACGTTGCCAAGTTGCCCATGAATAGTTGTTGTCTATCGATAGGAGTGTAAGATGAAAACATTTCCTTATCAGTACAAACATGATGAGTAGTGCATGTATCAATGAACCATTCTCTCAGATTGTCCACCATGTTAGCTTCAAATAAAATAGTTGAGAGCATTAGTTCAGACACACCTTTAGACAATTTGTCTTCTTCGGTCAAATATACTTGGTCTTTTTTTGTTTTGCTTTTTCTGCCGGCAGTCCTTTGCAATTTAACCAGACTTACCGCAGTTATAGCAATCTCCTTTTAATTTCTTGGCCTTGCTCTTTTCCTTGCCATTATCCGAGTGCTTCCTTTTCTTGTTAGTATTTGGCTTCACCAAATTGACTTTAGCCTCCATTTGCAGCTTTTCAGATTTCTTTTTTAGAATTGTGATTATCTTCCTCAATTCTTAACCCGTACAATCAGATCTTCAAGTCTTCCTTGCATTTATGTTTCAGATAATTCTTGAAATCTTTCCACATTGGTGGTAATTTTTCGATAATTGCAACAACATGAAATGATTCACAGAGCTTCATACCTTCNCTCAATTCTTAACCGTACAATCAGATCTTCAAGTCTTCCTTGCATTTATGTTTCAGATAATTCTTGAAATCTTTCCACATTGGTGGTAATTTTTCGATAATTGCAACAACATGAAATGATTCACAGAGCTTCATACCTTCTGCATGTATATCATGCAAGATGATTTGTAGCTCTTGGACTTGATTAATTACTGTTTTAGAGTCTATCATTTTGAAGTCCAGGAATTTGCCTACAACAAATTTCTTAATCTGGCATCTTCCATTTTGTACTTCTTTTCTAATGATTTCCACAGTATTTTAGTTGTCTTGACCGAACAGTATACATTGTATAGTGTGTTTTCAAGGCAATTGAGGATGTAGTTCCTATACAAAAAGTCACTATAACTCCATGCATCGAATGCTGCTCGTTTTTGAAAATTTGTTTCATCCTCCTCAACAGTTGGAGCATCTTCACTCAAGAATTTTGCAAAATTCAGAGTCGTGAGATAAAACAACATTTTCTGTTGCCTTCTTTTAAAATCCACTATTGTGAATTTTTTCGTTTTCTCCCTGTAAGCATTATAAGGGGGTACGACAGATGCAGTATTACTTACCATTACCGTCTTAAAATTGCTGGAAGGTGGCAAGTAATAATATCACCGCGAATTGATTTTGACAAAATAACGTCATTCAAAAAATGAACCATATAAAAAATTTATGGTCAAGGCAAGAATTTAACTCTTTCTCCTTAAGACGATAATGCCCCACATTGGTGCGACGGTATTCCAGCAGTCATCTCCCAAGATACAATGACCTCGACTGATAATAGTAACACTACAAATTACAAGACTTCGTGAACCTACTTTTTCCTGATCTCTCAAGAATTTCAAGGNAAAATTTATGGTCAAGGCAAGAATTTAACTCTTTCTCCTTAAGACGATAATGCCCCACATTGGTGCGACGGTATTCCAGCAGTCATCTCCCAAGATACAATGACCTCGACTTATAATAGTAACACTACAAATTACAAGACTTCGTGAACCTACTTTTTCCTGATCTCTCAAGAATTTCAAGGAATAAAATGCACGAAAATAATATTTCGAGGCTGGATTGAAAAATATGAATTATGCAAGGACAAAAGATTAATTTTGGAAGAAGAATTAGAATTGATTTTGGAGTGAATGAAAATCGGGGTATGGATGCCAATTTATAGAAATTGAAAGTTGTGTCCAAAAGAAACAACAGCCAAAAAGTTGTCTCTAACAGACACAAATCGTTCAGACGGCTTAACTGTCAACTGCCATTCTAGAAGAATCTACGTGTCATGCACAGAAAAATCGGGGAAAAGATAATATAAATTAAATATATTATTATTTTAAATAATAATAAAATAATATAAATCAAATATTATTTTACCAAAAAATATATATCAGCTTGGCCCATGTCCAAGTCAAGCCCAAGCCCACGATCCGTGCTGAGCTGAGTCGAGCCGGCCGATCGGNATATAAATTAAATATATTATTATTTTAAATAATAATAAAATAATATAAATCAAATATTATTTTACCAAAAATATATATATCAACTTGGCCCGAGCCCAAACACAAGCTCAAGTCGCAAACTTGAGTAATATAAAGTGGTTTAAATTCTTCTAGGTTTCCTACATGAGATTTGACACTTTTTCAATTTCACACCAATTTTTATTCCAATTTATTTCAATTTCAAGTGGTCATCTTTTGGCCTTAATTTCTCATTCACTCAAAATTGATTTTGAAAAAAATAAATACATCTACTCATGGAGTAGAACATAATCGGCCAAAGAAATATTTTTTCCAACTAACATGACGCACTAAAATAATTGGTTAAAAGTTGGTCAAACCACCTAAACCCTAAAACCCAATTTTCCAACAAGGAAAGGGAGAAGGAAGTTATGCAAACCAGTCAGCCACAATGGAGGAGGATAGTGAGGAACAAATCTCTTTGACCAAGGGATAATATCAAGAGCTTTTGGCTTTACTTCGACCTAAGGACACTTCTCATACTTCTCACTCTGCCAACCAAATTCACACAAGTAACCACTCCAAAATTATTTCTCAGTCTTCTATGTTTGGTAGACCTATTTGTCTATCTATTCCGCTCATACATTCATAAACCTTTGAATATTACTTGGATTATTGATACTGGTGCAACAAATCATATATTTTATCACATTTGGTACTTCACTTCTATCAATTCAAAAGCCCCACTTTTAATAAAGTTAGAGATGGCCCTTGTCATGCATACTAGTATGGTTAGAGTCACTGATTAATTATTCCTTAAAGATATACTTTGTGTTCCTGCATTATTTTAATTTATTGCCATCTAAGAAATTAGCACAACAACTTTAATACTGCCTAATTTTTCTTTTCGATGCCTGCTACATATAGGACCTTTTATCTTGAAGAACGATTGGAAAGGGTAAAATTTGGTGTGGCTTGTCCATGTTCCTGTATGACAAGATCCCTTCCACAACTCTAGTGACTATTTTATCAGTTTGAATCCTTAAGCAACCTTTTTAGCAGAATCTATATTTAACTCGAATATTTAGCAACATTTGTGGCATTATCGTGGGGTGCGATATTTAGGCACATTAAGGTGGTGGGGTGCGAACCGATCCAAGAATTTTAATTATCCCTAAAGATTTTTATGTTTGGTGCTATTCTAATTGTTGGGATTATTGGTCTCAGATCAAGTTTTAACCTAAAATAATCCTATATTTGCATTGACTCAATCAACCAAAAATATCTATCAAATGAAAACTCACAGTACCACAAACACTGAATAAATGTAGAAATTAAATAACACCAAGAACACGGAATTGTTTACCCAGTTCAACATTAAATGGCCTAATCTGTGGGGCTTAACTACCAGCCCAATCCACTAGTGCACCAAGAAAACCTTCCAGAGAGAGATGTTTACATATGGAACCAAATATCAGACTATTATCCGGTTCTAGTCACAGATCGAAAGGATCTCTTAGAACTCAACACATAAAAGAAACCTCAAACCTAATCGCATAAATCACCCAATCAGGAACTAATCAAAACAACCAAATACAGACCCAAGCTTTTTTTTACAATATGCGAAAGATTCACTGATCAATTCAAGATCAACCACTCAATCTATGGAAGAAAAAGAATCACACAAGAGAGTGCCAAAAATCGAGAGCCCTTCTTTTTCAATCACATAAATGAGAAGACAGAATGAATGAAAGCTAAGAGTCACCAGCAACACGTAAATGAGGCTAAAAAAGATCATAACCATTGGATCTGATCAATGGTCCACAATGAAGGAGAGAAAGTACAATCCAAGCAAACAAAAGTAAACCAATTGGAAATGGCCACGTGGACACATAACTTAAAGAGTTGTAATTTTGGAAATATGTTTTTTCATCTTTCAATCTTCACATTGGTTCCAAAAATGCAAACTCCTTACAGCATGCTTAAATGGTGCACCAATATGTGGAAGGGTCCAACATCATCGCCCAAGTACCTACAAAAGAATGATCCATTATCAATATGTAGAATTGATAACCAAGCTTTAAACTTACCAATTGAAAGCATTTTAGTTCCCATATCAAATGGATATTTATCAGCATGAATTTTCTCAAGATTAACATTACCTGAAGGTATCTATCTTTTAGAAAATGATACTTTACCTTGACATATGTTGACCTCTCATGATGGACAATTTTTTTTACTATGTCACAACGTATTTTGACTATCAATGAATAATAAAAGTATCATGTAGAAAATTCAAATCATACAAACTTCCTTTCAACAAATGCATTCTCTCACAAATTTCAAATGTTATATAGTTATTTCCCAATATAAAGAAATAGGTAGTAGTGGATATCCTCAGATCTTTGTCACCTACAAAGTCAACATCCCCAATCCTTAAAAGATCAACCTATCAAACATCTTCAATTTACAAACAAGGTCCAGTTTTCCTTCACCTCAAAGCTTAAGGGTTGGCTCATATAGATATTTTCCTCCAATTCCCAATGTAGGAAAGTAGTTTTAACATCTAATGGTTCAAGTTCCCAAAAGAATTGAATAACTAATGCTAAAGACAATCTAATTATTTTATTATTTAATGACAAAGGAAAATATCTTAATATAGTCAATCCCTTCTCCCAATTTGTAAATCTACTTACATTGTAGAGTTCTTTGACCATAAAGCAAATTAACCAAACTCCAAGTCTTATTTTCAATTAAGGATTGCATTTCTTCTTTCACAGCCTTCTGCCCGTTAATAGATTTAGGCCCATTCATAGCTTCTTAAAGAGGTTCTGAATGTTCAAGTCCTTCACCTAAAACTAAGGCAAAATCAGTCAAGTTCTTAGACTCTTATCTTGGATTTAGTTTAATTTGCTTCCTCACTATCCCTAACCAATTGGTATCAGGGATAAGATTCGCTTCAATTATCGGGGTATTAGTTTTCGTTTCAGTTTCACCATGAGGTACATCAACCTCATCAATCACAGGTTATTTAAAAAAAAAATTCAAAATGTGAAAAAATACTCAAGAACCCCAATGTAGGCTCTGATACCAGTTTTGTTGGGATTGTTGGTCCCAGATCAATTTTTTACCTAAAATAATCCTATATTTATAGTGACTCAATCAACTGAAAATATCTATCAAAAGAAAACTCATAGCACCACAAACACTGAATAAATGTAGAAATTAAATAACATCAAGAACACAAAATTGTTCACCCAGTTTAGCATTAAATAGCCTAATTTGGGAGGCTCAACTATCAGCCCAATCCACTAGTGCACCAAGAAAATCTTCTAGAGAGATATGTTTACATAAGGAACCAAATATCAGACTATTAACCAGTTCTAGTCACAAAATGAAAGGATCTCTTAGAACTCAAGTTTTCACCTAAAATAATCCTATATTTGCAGTGACTCAATCAACCGAAAATATCTATCAAATGAAAACTTACAGCACCACAAACACTGAATAAATGTAGAAATTAAATAACACCAAGAACACGAAATTGTTCACCCAGTTCAGCATTAAATAGCCTAATTTGGGAGGCTCAGCTACCAGCCCAATCTACTAGTACACCAAGAAAACCTTTTAGAGAGATATGTTTACATATGGAACCAAATATCAGACTATTAACTGGTTCTAGTCATAGATCAAAAGGATTTCTTAGAACTCAACGCAGAAAAGAAACCTCAAACCCTATCGCATAAATCACCGAATAGGATCTAATCAAAACAACCAAATATAGACCCCAAGCTTTTGTTACAATATGCAAAAGATTCACTGATCTGTTCAAGATTAGCCACTCAATTTATGGAAGAAAAAGAATCACACAAGAGAGTGCCACAAATCGGGAGCCCCCTTCTTTTGCAATCACAGAAACAAGAGGACAGAATGAATGAAAGCCAAGAGTCACCACCAACACGTAAATGAGGCTAAAAAAGATCATAACCATTGGATCTGATCAACGGTCCACAATGAAGGAGAGAAATGACAATCCAAGCAACTAAAAGTAAACCAATTGGAAATGACCACGTGAACACACAACTTATAGAGTTGTAATTTTGGAAACATGTTTTTTCATCTTTCACTAACAATGTCAAATTGATACATTCAACTATTATTTGAACCAAATATCAACATCAAATCACTTATTTAATTGTCTCTTAGAAGTTAAATTCTCATAAGATCAGTTTATCTCTTCAAAGGATAGAAACACATTTGAACTGTTTTTTTAGCACGTCTGTTATATGATCATATGAAGTCATGCCACTCAGCTTCGTCGTGGCCTAATTAAAAGAGTTGTGTCGGATCGTAGCTGTACACTCTAGTACTGATAGATTTGTATACATTGAGCAAATATATTATTGTTGGAAACCCGTCGAGTATGGATTAATTTAAGAGGTGTACCAATTTAGTTAAAAAGTCACGGTTTTGCCCATTTTTAAGGTGACATCCTAATATTTTTTACGATGAATTTGTTCTTCAATTTTATAATACTCTTTTACCAACTTTAAAAGCATACCTTAGTATTAACGTGATCATTTATTTTTGTTTTCTTATGTTCAGATAAAAGATGTTAGTACATTAATGAATATGTTTTTGGAATGCAAAATTTCCATCGATTTGAATAGTCACATTTAAGAAATTCACATTCATTAAATGTATTGAATATAAAAAAGAGTTTCACTATATTCAAGTTATTAGTCACCATACACATAAGTGTTAGAAGAAGAAAAACTAGTAACAAGACATTAATTTTCAGATGCCAATGTTACGATCCACTAATATCATCAGACGAATTGATGAATTTTGAAATCCAAATTTGCATGTCAAGACATGTACATTCGTCATTGTGAAAACCTCAAATAACCAATGGTAATTGAGAATGACTGCTTTTCTATATCCCCTGATACCAGTGACGGACCTAGCACAAAAGTTCAGGCCGGACGGACGTTGACCACTGACTGTCGACAATCAGCGGTCGTAAAGAGTGAGATTGTTTATTAATATTTAATTAAATAATATTAAAAATTATTCAATATATATGTAAACACACTTAAACGTAAAAATTATACATGCATACATACATATATATATATATATATGAAAACATAATTCAATACAACCTAAAATACTAAAAAAATACGCGATACAACCTACTATGTAACTGTGATCTTAGACAACTGCATTTTGTGGGGTCTCATATTTTGAAAACTTTACAATATTGCCTCATTCTCCATTTTTTCAAAAATCTATTTCTTCATGTAAACCACCAAATTGTCATTGAATTAGCATCTCTCATTTTGTTGCGCAAGTCGTTCTTGATTAGATTCATAGCAGATAATACTTTTTCAACACTTGCAGTTGCCACATTTAATATCAAAATCAAGGTGATCAACCTATAAACCAATGGAAAATAACAAGAACTTCTTGTTTCAACCAACTTCCGAGTTATACAAAAAATGCTATTGAAGTTAAAGAAAGTTTCATCCATTCCCACAAACATAAGAAACTTGTCGAGTTGAGGTCAAAATAACAAAAGCTCTTTATTATTGAAGTCCAAATGATAGAATTGAGCAAGACGTAGTAATTTATCCCTATCAAAAGCTGTAAATGAATCTCTTGGATTTAAACACGAAATGCAATTTTTATTAAATTAAGATAAAATCTTCGCAGGGTCTGGTTTTTGAATTAGATGATTATTCATGCTTCAAATTTTAGACATGATATTTTATCTATAGATTCACATTCAAGTGTGATAGATAATGAAATTATAAAAAATATAATAACATTTACATAGTTACAATTTGTGCAAATAGCTTTGTTTGGTTTATTATATAACGTAAAGTAGTTAACTCTTGTGTATATTGTCTAATCTTATGCATTAAATATGTTGAAAGATTGTCCCACTTAGTTTGCAACTTTCGTCTTCTCCATTTTCACCGTTCTTCTCTTAATTAATTATTCTCTTCTTTCATTAGAATGCAATTTTACTAACAATATTGGGTACTATAAATTCATTTGTCTCTTTAGTACTAATTGTTTCCACTTTCTAGCAATATATAGCGTTTGAAGTTATATTTTTCTAGTGAGTGCGGAGAGGACATCACAAGTGAAAAAAGAGAGTAGCCGAACTTTAAGTAATGAATAATCAATTTATAATACAATAATAGAAGATGACAATGATAATCCAAGGCAGTCGATACAAAAAGGACAATTCTCTTCTCAAACAGTATGCCAAAGAATATAAAGAGAGACAATGTGGCAAAATCCCCAATCGGACCCAAATCAAACCCACTATATATCATAATAATCAGAAAATCTATCCAATTAATGAAGCTTGGTCGAGGGGCAAAAGATTTTCAAAATAATCGAGTCTTCTAGAAGAGAAGATAGCCAAACAGGGCCCCTCCCAACACCAAACTTCCCAGCTAGCTCTTCATCGCGTTCTATGTTCTCTCTGTAACATGCATCAACCCGGTGGCCCGACGGTATTGAAGGCTCAGGTGGATCAAGCACAGGCGGCTGCGCCCCCTCAGTGGGTGCTGAGTCTTCCCTTGCCTAATACGTAGTTCAAATGAACAACTTAGAATCACTTTATGGAAAATGATATGTGTGTTATAAAAACTAAATATTTTGACTTTTATAAGAAGATGAAAGAGCACAAAATAAAAAAAATTCATTGAGATGTGATTGGAATCTAAATTTTTATATGTATATGTAAGATTTTTATCAATGATAATTATATCCATAGCACACTTTTTTATAAGCTTATTTGCACAAAATCTCCTATCTTTTAAACCAATTGTGGACTACTTCCATATCCTTTCAAACTAGTAGAAAACCCCCCATATGACCATTGAGGTGCAAACCATCCTATGCCTCCCATGTCCATTAGTAGAGACATTAAATTCAGCCAAAATTAAAAATGGATAATTACAGCCTTAGTCCCCAGATCTTTCATTTTTTTTTACACGAACCCAAAATTAATTTTTCAACCACGAAAATTAATTTTTCATCTTCTTCTTCCCAGTCTCCCACTCCCAACTCAACCCATCCCATATTCACCTCTATCACTTTCTCTCATATGCCGCCGTCATCTCCGCCACCGCACCACCACCAAAATTGTTCTTTTTCCCACACAATTTTTACCCTCAATAGATCTATATCTGAATCTTCTCGATCCCACATTTCAGCCTTTAAACCTTACCTACCTCAAAATCTCCCAACTGTAACCACTGCTATAGTGATTGTAATCTCATCAAGAACCTTTTTTACCTCATCCATGAATGTGGATCCTCCAATTGCCATTGTGAGGACTTTTAACCAGAATGCCAAAGCGACATACTTGGAGATGTCAAATTATATTAAGAATATGATTTAAAGTTGAGTGCGATGAAGACTAAGGCTCGTACTTTTCTAGATGTAAATATTTTAGGGATAGCAATGGCTTTTGTGGATTCTGTCACCTTAAATTTTGTATCTCCAACGTGGCTAATAGATCTCAAGGTCTCTCCAGTCCACATAAGCAGATTCCTACACACTGAGATAAATTGTTAGCTATACATGACTTTTTCTGGTAGTGGTGGAGTTGGCTGTGTGCACTTCGACGATCAAATTAATTTTTTATATAAGAGTTTGAATGGAGGAGATGTTCTAGACATGAGCATCTTCTATATCTATGATATTGAAAGGGGTTCGGCTTTGGGAGGTTTAAGTAAGAAAGAGCAAAGTTATAGTTTGAAAGTCTAAACTAACATTACCTTTAGAATGTCATATTGTGTGGGCTTTTATAGTAGAAGAAGATGAATAATAACTGTTGGATAAAAATATACGTGGCCTTATCTGTACACTTGATATCTTTTGTCATAAGTATAAATCAATCATAAGCACTAAATGTTAATACCATTTTGTTACCCAAAAATCTAACAAAAGATCTAAACTTGACCTGTTTGGCTGGGTAAGGCGGCTTTGGCACTGAGTTGTCACATCAATCATTTATCAAATATCATGGAAGGTCTTCCACTAAACCCATAATAGCCTCATTTCTCCAGGTGGGGCTCTAACAAATGGGTTCAGCCCTTCATAGTGGTTCAGCTAGAATAGCCTTACGGGCAAAATAACGTGAGGAGAAGGTCTATGTTTGGTGATAAGTGTATTTTATACACTTAGTTGGGCTCTAAAATATTGGCTTTTCATAGTTATTTAATGAATCTATAACCTAATTCATTATATAATGTGTTATTAGATGAAACTCGATGAATGGAAGTAGAATTGAAAAAAGATGCGAAAAATGACAAGATCCAAAGTTTGAGGGCTAAAGTGCAAATACTTAAAAGTTGTGTCAGATCTCACGATGAAGATTCTAGAATTTAAGGGTCAATTGAATGCAATTAGAAGTAAAAAAATGAGTGAAATATTATAAAATATGGACACAAATCAATTTTTAACCGCACAAGTATGTTCNTTGGGAACTAAAGTTTAAATACTCAAAACTTGTGTTGAAGCTCACGATGAAGATTAGAGAATGCTATGGGTCAATATGATGCAATTAGAAGTCAAAAAGAGTGAAATATGACCAAAATACTTTGACAAATCAATTTTCAACCGCACAAGGATGTTTCAGATTTTCAGCCGGAGATTGAGACTCATTTTTTACCCAGTAAACGTTCGAATTGGAAAAGAGTTGTAGCCATTTGAGTTTTCTTTACAACCTAATTTGAATTGCCTCAATTGGATACCGGAAGAGAAAATTATGATAAAAATACTAAAGTAAGTGCAGTGTAGATTTTCCCCCTAAAGGCATGTGTGAGATAGATAGTCTTGTCAAGTAGGATGAATATATTTGAGAGCATGTATAAGTTTATGGATTGTGAATGAATTGTGTAATTTATTTGAATGTTTTGCTTATCCCTATAAAACGTGACAATATTTATGCACGATAATCGAGTATAGCATCGTACAGGAACATGAAGATTAATACGAATAGGTTGAATAGATGATGATTAATTCCTTAACCTATGATTCACAACATCCTTTAACCATATATTTTATAATTTGGGGTGTTCTAGTCGGTAAAAGAAATGATTGAAAGTTGTGTTGATTTCGTGCATGTTGAAAAAGATTATGTAAAGTATCTTTGACTTTCTAAAAGAAGTAATATCACTCATTAGTGACAATCTCCACCTTGGTGCCAAAGGTCCTATAAAAGAAATAATATCACTCATTAGTGACGACTCCAAAAAGAGAACAAAAAAAGATTGGAAATTTTTTAACCTCACCAATGCTTAGAAGATCCAAGCACTTCTCTACATCACCAGAGGCAACACCTTAGTGCCCATATCTGAGGAGTTATATTTTGAAATTACTTTTTCAAGCTTCATCATCTCATGTGATACAATATGTCTAATAAAATGTAATTTGATATCAATGTACTTGGTGCATTCATGAAAAAAATAGAATTTTATCGTAAATGTATAAAATATTGACTATCTGAATACACTACCACATAATTATTCAAAACACAAAGTTCATGAAGCAAATCTTAAAGCCATAAAGCCTCTTTAATTGATTTAGTGGTAGACAATATGTTCCAATTCTATTATGGATAGTGCAACTATATATTGTAACTGAGATTTTCAACTAACAAAAAAGTTAGACAAAGTAAACACATATGAGGAAGTAGACTTCCTACTATCCCTATCACCAGCATAGACCGCATCTACGAAACTCCTCAATTTTACTCCTTTACTGGTATCAAACTATAGATCTACATCACTAGTCCCCATCAAATTCCTAATTAACCATCTTAAAGTTTCCCAATTCAAGGATCCGGATTAGAAATGCACCTACTATGGGTACTCACTGCAAGAGTTAAGTCCAGTATAATATATAATAGATCCAATCACATTAGAATATGAAATACTACAGGTAATGTAATTGGTTTGCAATCATACATGCCAATTATTTTTAATACTTTTAAACATAAGGAGTTTGATGCAAAAAAAAAAAAAAAAATGAATTTCATCTCTCTCTTTCGATTTTCATTCATAGGATTCTTTTTGCTTTACCTAAATTTTTCATATCAAATTCACCATTCAAATTTTTTTTATATTACTTATCCATTTAGAAATTGAACCAACCAAGAACATTATTAACATAGAGCAATAGAAACACATATCATTTTGAGCATCATCGTGTTAGAAATACAAGCAGTGATCAAACATACTTTTATGAAACCCTAATATATGAAGGAAAAACACGACTACTAGGTTTCTCTCAATTGCACACACATGGTTTTAACAAAGAAAAGGGCCACATTTATAACCAGGATAGCAAGAAAATCGGCCAACAAAATAAAGTAGGCTAATATAAGTAAAAGGGTCATCAAACTAGTGAGCAGGTTATGAGTAACCATTAATTTAAAATGTTACTCAAATGGCCCAATTAGTTTTTTAGGTCGAGTCAAACAATTGTGGTGTGATTTCATATTTCAATCTTCGACCGAAGCCTAT
>CAIGRP010010163.1:0-18711 GCA_903798385.1 Fraxinus cuspidata | reverse complement strand
ACATACATGGTTGATGTTTGATTCGATGCTTAATATCAATATTGTTGCTTATTCTCAACATAAGTTAACTGAGGAAGTTCTCGCTTTTTTGTGATCAATTTTTGTAGTCGAAGTAAATTGAGTAGACTTATAACAAATCTTCCTGCACTTCGTGTTCCTCCTACCGGTATACTTATGACTATGTAAAACACAGAAATTGATTCATTGGGCGGGTTATTCAAGACGAAATCAAAAGCATAAGTTCTAACAAAAATCAGTAGCTGGAGCTGGAGTGAGCTGGAGCCAGCTGAAGTTAATTGGAGCTGATCATCAGCTGAAACCGAATTGGACGAGTTGGAGTTAGTTAGCTGGTTTTGTTAGTTAGTCCACATGTCTACAATGTATTGGTCTGTACAATTCCATTTAGTTAATTAGTTAGAATTCTTTTTCTATTTATAGCAGCATAATGAATTGTATTGTACTTTTCAATTTTTGATTTTTGATCAATGGAAATCTGAGAACATTTTTNAATTGATGATAGATCCAACCCATATTTTCTTCACCGCTCTGATAGTCCAGGGTTGGTGCTGGTTTCTCAACCTTTAACAGGCGATAATTACACCTCATGGAGCAGATCAATGATGATTGCACTATCAGTGAAAAACAAAATCGGATTCATTAATGGATCCATACCTAAACCATAGGACAATGAGGACTTGCTTCTTCATTGGAATGGTGATTTCATGAATATTGAATTCAGTATCCAAGGAGATTTATGCTAGCATCATATATTCTGAATCAACACAGGATAAATTGACAGATCTGAAGGAGAGATTTCAACAGCATAATGTACCTCGCATATTTCAATTGAGGCGCGAACTGATGAATCATTCTCAAGGCCAATCCTCTGTGAGTGCTTACTTTACAAAATTGAAAATTATATGGGAGGAACTTAGCAATTACAGGCCAGTATGCACCTGTGGAAAATGTGATTGTGAAGGATCTAAGAAGCTTGCTGATCACTATCAAATAGAGTATGTGATGTCATTCTTGATGGGTTTAAATGAATCATTTTCACAAGTTAGAGGCCAAATTCTACTTATGGACCCCATACCTCCTATTAATAGAGTGTTCTCTCTTGTTTGTCAAGAAGAACATCAAAGAAATATAAGCTTGAATGTTAATGATACTGGTAATAATGTTGACTCCATGGGATTTTACGCCAGAAATGAGACAAGAGGGCCAATACTGGGGAGATGCAGAACAAAATTCAGAGGAAATAAAGGCCTATGTGCACACATTGTGGAATGAATGGGCATTCTGTAGACAAGTGTTACAAACTCCATGGCTATCCTCCTGGCTATAAGGCCAAGCAAAGGGCAAATCAGATAAGTCTGAACAATTCACCAAACTATGTTGCAATCAACCAGGTGTCTGGTGTTGTTCCAGAGAAGACTCAACATGGTGCAGGAGACTTTATGCAAACTTTCAATCAGACTAAGTATCAGCAGCTGATGAGCATGTTGAGTAATCACTTAGCCTCTGCCAAAGTTGAAACTGGAGTTGATGCACACTTAAATCAGACATGAGGCACCTGTCTTTCAATTTCGAATAATCATATGATGAACTCTCCAAAATGTTGGGTGGTTGATTCAGGAGCTACTAGTCACGTATGTTTCAATAAGTCTGCCTTTGTTAACATGAAATCAGTAAGAATAACTTTGTCATCATGCCAGATCATTTGAGAATTGCTGTTGAGTTCACTGGAACTTTGAATGTTGGGAATAATCTTATACTCGAGGATGTATTACAATTCAAATTCAACCTTATGTAAGTAAGTGTCTTAACCAGAAATTCAAATATTGAGGTCAAGTTTCTCACTAATTCCTGCTTAATTCAGGACCTACACAATCGGATGATGATTGACAGTGCTAAAAGAATGGAATGCATGTATATCTTAAATGATGTTTCTTATAATGCTTTCATTTCCGTTTCTTCATTTGTAAATAATGTGAATGCTCATGTTTGGCATCATAGACTTGGGCACTTATCTTTTCAAAAACTAAATCTAATGAAAGATCAGTTGCATATGGTTTGTGATGAACACAAAAGTTCAAGATCAATATTATGTGATGTCTGTCCATTAGCCAAACAAAGAAGATTATCATTTCCTTCTAACAACCACATGTCACCTAATGCCTTTGATCTTACATTGTGGTACCTGGGGGCCTTATCAGGTTCCCACACATTCTGGCTACAAGTATTTCCTCACTCTTATGGATGATTGTATATGTTTTACTTGGGTTTATCTAATGAAGAACAAATCAGATGCTAAATGCATCATACCTAAGTTTTTCAAAAGGATTGAAACTCAGTTCCAAGTGCTCATTAAATGTTTCAGATCTGATAATGCCCCTGAGTTACAGTTTACAGAATACTTTAATTCAAAAGGGGTTGTCCACCAATTTTCTTGTATAGAGAGGCCTGAACAAAACTCGGTTGTTGAAAGAAAGCATCAACACCTCATCAATGTTGCTAGAGCCTTGTATTTTCAATCACAAATTCCTTAAGTTATGGGGAGAATGTATCCTTACTGCTACCTTTCTCATAAACAGTACACCTACCTCAGTACTGCAAAACAAATCCACTTACTCCTTATTGCATAATTCCCCAGTCGACTACACTTACCTCAGAACATTGGATGCTTGTGCTTTGCTTCAACATTACTGTCTCAGAGAACAAAGTTTCAACCCAGGGCTAAGGCCTGCATCTTTGGTAGATATCCACTAGGAATTAAAGGTTATAGATTATATGACATTGTGTCAAAACCTTTCTAACTTTCAGGGATGTCATTTTTCATGAGTAAATTTTTCCTTTTCATTCCATCGCTCACCAGTACAACACAATCGATCCATTTCTTGACCTTGGTTTGCCAAAATCCCTGCCTATCACATCCCCTTCTAATTCACCTAATTCATCACCCATTGCAGTGCAAAATGAATGTGAAGATGGTTCACAAGAGTGGCATCTTAACCCTAATCCTAATACCTTAAGAGTTACATCATAATCCTAATAATCCTAATACCTTAGAGTTGCATCTTAATCCTAACCACGTTGAAAATAGTTCCTTAGAACCCACTACAGTTAGGAAATCTTCTAGAATGAGCCTTCATCCTTCATATCTAAGAGATTATCACTGTAATCTTTTGAAAAACGTAGAGCAAAACTATGAAAATTCTAGTCACACCCTCTCAAAACACATATCTTATAAATCATTTTCAGCTGCACATAATCACTTCCTCTTTTCTATCTCCTTAAACTTTGAACCTCAATTTTATCACCAAGCTGTGAAATTTGGTCATTGGAGGGATACTATGAATTCTGAGTTAGAGGCTATGGAAATGAATAACATTTGGACCATTACAACTCTGCCCAAGGATAAGCACTCTATTGGCTGTAAATGGGTGTACAAGATAAAATACAAATCAGATGGAAATATAGATCGATACAAGGCTCGATTAGTTGCCAAGGGGTATACTCAACAAGAGGGTTTGGATTTCGTAGAGACATTTTCTCCTGTGGCTAAGCTTGTAACTGTTAATGTTTTGTTAGCCATTACCTCAGCAAACAATTTGCATATCACGCAGTTGGATGTCAATAATCTATTTCTAAATGGTGAGTTATTTGAGAAAATTTATATCGACCTTCCATTAGGATATGACAAACGAGCTGGAGTTGGTAAATAGGGGGAAATCCTTTGTGACATTGCTTGTTTATGTGGATGACATAGTCATCACAGGGAATCTTTGAAGATATTCTTGCACATCCAGTTCAAGTTAAAGGATCTTGACCAGTTGAAATACTTCTTGGGATTGGAGATTGCTAGATCACGTAAAGGAATTTTCCTATCTCAACGTCATTATGCTCTTCAACTGCTTGAAGACACAGGTTTTCTGGGTTGTAAGCCTGCTGCATTACCTATGGATCCCAAGATTTGTCTGAGTTCTTTTGAAGGAGAACCTCTTGTTGATGCATCAATGTATAGGCGTCTGGTTGGTCGCTTATTGTTCTTAACCATTTCAAGGCCTGACATTACTTTTACGGTCCATAAGCTGAGCCAGTTTGTATCTCAACCTAGGCAGCCACATTTAGATGCAGCACATCATCTGCTGAGGTATATGAAATCCACCCCAGGACAATGACTTTTATTTCCTATGCAGTGCTCTTTTCAGTTAAAAGCCTTTGCGGATGCGGATTGGGGATCTTGTCTTGATTCCAGAAAATCCGTTACTGGTTTTTGTGTATTTCTTGTGGATTCCTTAATCTCATGGAAAGCCAAGAAACAAACTATTATATCAAGGTCATCAGCTGAGGCTGAATACCGTGCATTGACATCTACAACAAGTGAACTGATTTGGCTGAAACAATTACTTCATGATTTTCAAGTTCCAACATCTGAACCTGCTGTAATTTTCTGTGACAATCAGGGGGCTATCCATATAGCTTCTAATCCTATCTTCCACGAACGTACCAAACACAAAGAGATTGATTGTTATTTTGTTCGAGACAAGATCACTAATGGTTTTCTTAAGTTGTTGCCCATTCAGTCACAACATCAGTTAGCTGATGTTTTCACAAAGGCTTTGCCAGCCTCTCTTTTATCTCCATTCAGCTCCAATTAACTTCAACCTGGCTCCGACTCACTCCTGCTCCAGCTACTGATTTCTGTTAAGTTCATTTATGTACTTATGAACATTCGTCGACAAAGATGTAAAAACATTTTGGAATCCTCGTCGATTTAGATAAACATGCACTTGAAAAAGAAGCTCAACATACAAGTTTTGTCACACTGGATACACAAAACTTCATAAGCAAAATAAACAACAATAGCCAAACGATAAATCACCAAAAGACAATTCAATAAACCAATTGCGGAGACAATAAACATAGATTAAGATGTAACGAATATGATCCATACACTCCAACCAAAACGCAAAAAGGAGTTTGATTATTCATAACTTCATGATAACAGTGGACTAAAGAGACTACTGGTTCTTGAACATTCCACATAGATGTATATCCGGCTTCTCACTTGCGTAGTAGTGACTTGTCAGCCATAATGGATTGAGTGTCAAATGGAAATTAGCTTGATTATGTAATCGGCAAACTTAATAATAAAGATGCCACATTACTCTCCACTACAATATGAACGAGGAAATTATCTTTTGTGACAAGTGTGAATATTAAACTTATATTAGCTATCAAATATGACGTTTGAGAGTAATTTATGAACAAGATACTTAACTTTGAGTTTATTAATTATTTTAGGAGAAATCTTGGTATTGGACGAGAAATGATTAAAATGAATGATAATTAATAAAAAAGAATTAAAGTTGTACGAGTTTGGAAGTTGAAGGACCTCAATTGTAATATCTAAGGACTCAATGTGAACAAGAAAGAGAAAACATGACCCAGTCGCATAAGTGAAAGTTTCAATAATTTCGGATATCCTAATTTGATTGAAATTCTGGTTCCTTATCGTCTTGGGACACTATTTTAGACCTAAATTGAGGTTTATACAGATGAATATTTCATTCAATTAAAAAAAGAGGCTAAAAAATCTTAAGGCAAAATTATACATCAAAATAAATAATTCTCAAGATTTGTATCTCAATTTGTATTTGAAAGTTGAAGAACACAACTGACTGGTGGATATACATACTTTGAAGTTGAGATTGATGATCTATTTTGGGAATTGGTGTCAAAGAACACAATTGCTAGGAGTCTTTCTTTATTCATTGTATTGAATCCAGTGATATTTTAATCTTTTTATTATTTAATTCCAAATAATAGTTAGAATGAACGCTGTATCTATATTTAATTCAATTGATTTCATACAACTTTGATTGTGTATTTGATTGACATCCAATTGCTTGATTACTAATTGTTTGATTTAACGACAACATTAAAATCAAGATGACATGCATCTGTTTGGTTAGTGTAATAAGTGACATGTTTTGATAAGAGGTCGATTGATACTTTTATAGTATATCCAATCATGATTGAATTACTACAATTAAATGCTTTTACATGTATATGAATTTACATAGAAATATAATAAAGATTCAGGCATGTAAATAGTGTTAGTTTGCCTAAGAGAGATTACTATTCACCTGTTTGGTAGAGATTTAGTAGATTTTGATAAAAAATTGATAATATGTGTGGTTGAAAAGTTGAGGATTCCATGAAATATGTATTTAAAATTAAGGGTCCGTTTGATTCGAAGATGGAATTTAGGTGGAAAGAAAACGAATTGTAGGGAATTGAATTGCCTGAAATTTGTTTTACTGGAAATTGTCAATTAATTGTGTTTGATTGGTAATCTTTCACCTGGAAAATGTTGAAATTTTTTTTCTTTTGGTGTTCGTTTGACTTTTTTCATAAAAATTGTCAATTAAAGGGATATAATTTCTTACAATTAGGGATATAATTTGTTTGGATTGCCAAAAGAAAAAAATTGAAAAATTTTTGTTGTTCGTTTGACTTTGTTTTATATGAAAATTGTCAATTAAAGGGATAATTTATTTATTTATTTATTTTTTTGCAATATGGGGATATAATTTGTTTTTATTGCCAAAAAAAAAAAAAGGATGGAATTTCAATTCCCATCTAAAAGGTGGGAATGCCAATTCAACTTAAGAAAACTAGTAAAGGTGGAAAACCAATTCTAGGGAAAAAAATGCCATCAAACATGTTAAAAGTAGGAAATGGAATTTCAATTCCAATTTCCATGAAAAATAATGGCCTATCAAACGTGTCCTAATTGTTGACTTTGACTTAAGATTTTAATTGCATTTTAATTCAAATCGAGGATTACTAAAATTGGTTAATTTGGTCGTTAATACATATGAAAAAGAGGCTGAATGATGTTGGATTGAATGAATATTATATAGCCTAAATGAAATTGAAATTCCTAACCACTTAATCCAAAATTTCTCTACAAATTCGTTAAGCCTAGATTAATTTTGATTAGTTAGTCTAATTAAGTTATAACTTAAACTCTTGAATTTATAACATGCTACAAAATTAATTCAGATTGATAGTAAATACATAGTCTTCATAGGATGATATTTAGATTCGACATCTACTTTATTATTAGTTACATTCCGCACGTTTGTGGAATCACACAATCAAGTTATTGGCACTATTGCCAGTGACTAATTTATTTATTTTATTTTTTGTTATTAATTCTAGCCTCGATTTAAATTCTTGTTTGTTGTTTATTTTTCAATTTTTTTTGTATGAGAAGTTCAAGAGGCGTTGATCTTTACCTTTCGATCAGAAAATTGAAAGAACTCTCAGATGTAAACTTAAACACCAACAAGAGAAAAAAAGTAATCATGGAGCAAGCGAGAGTTGAGGAGCCGATCAAAATTGATGAAGTTGATTTGCTACTCGAATAATTCATCCCACCACATGTTGCTCCAAATTTTCCAAGTATTATATATTTGGCATGGGGAAATCGAACTTTCAACTACCGACAAAAAAATTCTCCTATTTCATAATGTGCTATCTTTTTACGGGAAGTCTCATGAGAATCCACATTATCATGTTTTACTTTTTTGAACATTTAAAAGAACTACAATTTTAATGGTGAGTCCGACGAAGCAATCAAATTGAAATTCTTCTCACATACAATTCATGATGAGAAAGAGAATTGTTGAATTTCGTATAGGGGAAAGGATTATGATTTAGGATAATCTCATATATAAGTTTGTCACAAAATACTTTCCACCGATGAAAGTAGTTAAATTGAAGCACGAGATCTATACATTTAAGAAGATGAGTTTAGAAAGTTTTCATGAAGCATGAAAAAGGTTCAAGGATGTGTCAGAAAGTGTCCCAACCATAGTATTAAGAAGGCTTTACAAGTTCTGTAACGACCCGAGTCTCTGTGCCCAACCTGTTAACTCATTACGTACTGTGTATTTTGGGAAAGCATATGCCTTTTTATCCCCCACAAATTTATGTCATGTTTTAGGATCAACCCAAGATAGCTTCCTTATGAGAAACTTAAGTTGAGTCATGAGATTTATTTGGATCTCGTGTACACTCATTTCGTAAGGGACAAACATACTCTTAGAGAAAAAAGTCACGTGCCCTTGAATTATTGCAGAATTATTATTGCAAGCCATTGCAATATCTTCACAAATTATCTTAAGACTTTATTCCAAAAAGAGTAATTAGCACAAAACGTTAGTCCTTTAACTATTATTGTGTAAAACGTCCATACCTTCCATTTTTGACATTTTCACCTTAATTACACATTTGATTGCATAATATGTCATTTTCATTCATTTCCATCCCACTTTTCATTTAAGTGATGGGTGTTTTGTTTTAAATTTTTTTCCTCTTTATTCCCCATTTGAATCCACTTTTTCCTATGTAAACCTCTAAAAAACAACCATTTGATCCATGAATTCAAGATTTACTAGTATTAGAAGAGTCTAATCTAATTGAGCACAACAGAAACGTACATGGTTCCCATCATACTGCTTCTTGATAAGTGTATTTTCTACATTATTCGGAGTCCTAAATGATGATATTTTATTATTTTTTGGATGGATTAGGGTCTAATTTGTGTTATATTGTGTTTAATAGATAAAACTTGATGATTGCATGAAAAATTGGAAGAAAGAATGGAAAATTGAAGAAAAATGATGAAATCCAAACTATTGGGGGGTGGGGGGGGGACTAAAGTGCAACATTTCAATAGTTTTGTCGGATTGCAAGATGGCGATTGAAGAATATCAAGGGTCAATTGGAGGGAAGAGAAGCCAAAGGGATGAAAAAATTGTCGAAAATGATCAAAATACACACTTGAAAAAGTTTAAGGACCAATATACAATTTGGTAAAGAAATGGCAATACCATGAGTACACATAGGCCTACAGGCCATGTGTACACTCAAATCTTATTTGGGTTGACTGACTAGTTAGAATCTATTGTGTGTATGCACCGAATGAACCATGCGTATGCATGATTCAATTCCGGGGAAAAAAAATTGTGTTTCCTTATTTTGTTTTGGAAACCATTGGTATGCAATATTTTGACACTCTATACATACCGTAAGCCGTACAAAACATGGGGAACCTCCTTAGACCTAACTAATTCATAGATTTTAATCAATTTTGGAGGTAAAGAACAATGCTAAAATCGTGGAATCAAGACAAATTGCATAGGAAGTTGAAGATTTTTCATCCGGATTCAAAATCTATATCAAGAACGTGAAAAATTCACAATTCTTCATTATTTCTTCTTTTTGGATAATGATTTTCTAATTTTTCTTTTGTAATTTAATACTAAACATGTTAGGCCAGTTTTTCTATTGTATTGAATAAGTGTTTTGAACCTTTTTTTCATTTATATCAATTCAAGACATTAATTTAGGAAGTTCTTGTGTTGTTTGATTGATTTTACATACTTATTGCACTACTTGGTTGTTTGGCCATCAATTGAATAGTTAGTTGCTTGTTGTAGTGTAAGAATACTCACAATAAGTTTAGAATGCGGTAAAACCAACTTGTATAGTTAGAATTAGGAATAATCTCTTTCACGCATGCAATATTATTGATAATCTAAATTAAATTCATGACTTTCATATGAATTCAGACTAAGAATATGATCGTTTCGTGTCAGTCACATGTTAATGTATCTTAGAAAAGAGCATGTAACATACTAGCTTTATCGGTTGTTAAAAATGCACAAATTGAATAGAATGATTATTGAGAATTAAAATAGATGGAAATAGGGGGATATACGAATCCAATAAAAACATTCACACAGACAAAATATCATATTTATTTGCTTTCTTAGAGTAGAAATTAGTATAAATAACAAAATCCAATTTATTTTTGATGCTACTACAATTCGAATTTGATAAAACTATTGAACTACAAATTAGACAATATTCCTTGTGAGAACGATACTCTTAACTCAAAAATCTTATTACTTGTACAACGATCCCGTACGCTTGCGAGTTTCATGCAAATAAGTTTTTGGTGCAGTTCCGGGAAATAACGAATTTAATTTTAATTTAGTAATTTATATTAAGTTCAAATTTTTTTTTTTGCTTTTGTTAGGCTTTAATTGTGATACAAAATCTTCTCGTATTTCACTCTTCACAGGCCTCTACCAACTAATGCAAGATTTTGACGAGATCGATCTAGCTCCACTAGACCCCGAGATCGAAAGAACATTTAGACAGCATAGAAGAGAACAAAGAGAAGCAAGGGTAACGACCAAGAATCAAAATCAAAATCAGATTCAAGATCTGATTCAACAACCACCACCAGATCCACAAATACCCATGGCCAATAAGGACTGGATATTAGTAGGGGATTAAGTTAATCCAATGCCAGCTCCAATTCAACCTCCGATCATCTACTCGTCCTTTGGGCGAGCTAACTTCCACACCAAATGTTATAAACTTCTTCTAAGATCATCATTACACCAGGTTCTGCAGGATAGCCATAGAGAATCCTCATGAACACATACAAATCTTTATCATGCTATGTGAAGTGATTAGCCACGAGGTAACGTCACAGACGCATTTGAAATGCGTCTATTCTCTCAAACTCTGAAGGAGGCCACAAAAGCATGGATGTTTTCTCAACCTCCTGAGAGCATAAAGTCATGGAACGACACAGTTCACAACACCATGAAGTTTTTCCCGCCAACTAAAGTTTATCAAATCTAGAATGAAATACATATACTTAAACAGAAGGTCCTCGAGAGCTGTCCAGAAGTATGAGAACGATACAAGAGTTTTACAGAAAGTGTCCCAATCTAGGCATTCCCAAGCAAGCTCAAGTGTACCTTTTCCACCGCGGTATACGTTAAAATATGGTAGA
Source organism: Fraxinus cuspidata (assembly GCA_903798385.1). NCBI lineage: Eukaryota > Viridiplantae > Streptophyta > Magnoliopsida > Lamiales > Oleaceae > Fraxinus > Fraxinus cuspidata. The sequence goes on along the minus strand of CAIGRP010010163.1, from coordinate 7,820 downwards.
TACTTCAGCGGGAGGATCGATAATGACTATGGACGTGGATATTTTTATGAGATGTATGAGAAAATTGCAGAAAATCAATCGTCGTGACAAAGCGATATAGCCAAAGGAAAACAACTGATATACATAATGTAGATATAGTGACAGCGTTGTCAGCACAGATGGAGGCAATAACGAGAAAGCTTGACACTTTGACCCATTCTCTGAATATGGTACAAACTCCGGCTTCGGTGTGCGTGGGTTGTGGGTCACATCACATCACTGCTAGGGTTGGCAAAACAACCAGCCCCAAATGGGGCAAAAAAATTCGCCCCGTGAAGAATTAAAAAAATTAATTAATTAACTATAAAAAAATAATTAAGTAACTGAAAATTAAAAAAAAAACAAACGGGGTGGGAAACGGGGTAAACCCGTGCCCTGAACCCAAACCCGCCCCGCTCCGCCCCGTTCCGCGGGACGCGGGGCGGGGTGGGACGAGGGAGTGGCAGGGTGGGGCAGGGCGGGACTGGGGTGCCCCACCCCGAACCCGTCCCGTTGCCAACCTTAATCACTGCAAGCTGCCCTTTGACTTCTACTCACATGGGTCAGCCACCAGAGGTCAGTTGCATAAAACTTCCTGAGGCAGCAAAACTACCCCAACATTTACCATCTAGAATGGAACAAGCAGCCAAACTCCTCAATGACTAATAATCAAGGGCAAAATTATTAGAATAGACCACCAGAATTTTAACAGCAGCCGTAACATCAGCAAGAGCGAAGACTGTCGCTTGCGGATTTGCTATTTCAGTACATCATAAAGACTGAGACCAATTTCTAGAATCAGCAGGCTTCTATCAAGAATTTAGGACATCAAGTGAGATAGATAGCAGTTGTAATAGCCAACAGACCACAATGTACCTTGTCGAGTGACATAAAGAAGAATCCATGGGAGCAGGTATTAGTAGTTGAGGAGATGAATTATGCAACTACTTAGCTCCCATCATTTACTCCTACCACATCGTCAAGGCTTATGTGCCACCTATTCCATTTTCTAAAGAATTTGACAATAGCTAATAGCAGAGCAGGTTCAGGCTATCACTACTAGGAGTGGTGTTAAGTTGCCAAAAAATTACTGCAAAGAGGAATGAGATAGAGAGAACTCAAATTCCTACTAAGGACAAGGAACCAGTGGAACAGTTTGAAGAAGCAACAGAAAACAATCAACCATTAGTTTCAGACTGTCCACAACTTAAGGCAAATGTTCCTAGCACTTCACTAACACCTTTAGTCCCTTTTCCTCAAAGGTTGCAGAACACCAGTTGGAGAAACAATTCAAGAAATTCTTGGAGGTCCTTAAAAAGCTGCATGTCAACATCCCATTCATTGGTGCTATCCTTCAAATCCCAAACAACTTTAAGTTTTTGAAGGAGATGTCAACTAAAAAGAGGAATCTGCTCGAGCATGAAGTAATAACTTTATCTATAGAGTGCAGCGCAGGAACCCACCCAAACTTAAAGATCCAGAGAGTTTCACTATATCTTGTTCCATAGGAAATTTACATGATATAAATTTTTTAATTGATTTAGGAGTGAGTATTAATTTAATTCCCTTGTCTCTTTACAGGAAACTGGGTTTAGGAAATCCTAAGACAACATCTATTATCCTTCAGCTGGTGGACTGATCACTGAAGTACCCCTACAAAATAGTCGAAGACATGCTTATAAAGGTAAGAGAGTTCATTTTTCTAGCTGATTTCATCATCCTGGACATAGAAGAGGCATATCAGATGCCAATAATCAGGGAAATGCCATTCTTGTCTACAAGCCTAGCCTTGATGGATTTTTGATACTAATGAGATAGTCATGATGTTAGAGGATAAGATGCTGAGCTTCACCATAGAGAATCCAATCAAGCAACTTTCATATTTTTGAGGATTTCCAACGAGTGGATTATTGATAGAGTTACAAAGGTAGATCAGATACATGAGGAATTATTGGTAGAACAATAATTGAAATGTGATTGTTTGGTGACTCAAGGATGAGTCAAGGAAGTGCAATGACTACATCAAGTGTAGGGCTAAGAACTCTTTTTCAAGCCACCATGAAGAGCTTAGAAATTACAAGAGTCAAGCTAAAGACTTTAAACAAGCGCTTGTTGGGAGGCAATCCAACATTTCTATCCCTTTTATTTATTTTGCTTCCTATATTTAAGATTATCTAGATCCGTTTTTATTTAATTATTTTCCCCTTAGATCCTTGGCACATTTGTTGGTTTACTAGATATTTGAGCTAAGTAACACTTGTTTTAGGTTCTTGAGCATTGATGCTTTATTTGACCGTTTTGTGTAGTAACATGATGTTGCAGGACACTTAAACTAACATTGACCAAGGAGACGAGAGCAATATGACAAGTTAGCCATTGGATTTCACTTCAGGGGAGTATTTTTTTTTCTTCTTTTCTTCTCTGTTCTTTTATATGTAGACTTATGATTTAAGACATTGGGGACAATGTCTGGTTTAAGTTTGGGGGTGGAAAACATGAGTTTTTATTTTTATTTTTTATTTTTGTGTGTTTTTGTTTGCTTTTATTGCTTTAAGATATATAGAAAATACAAAAGAAAAAAATTTAATTTTTTTTTGAAAAATTCCATAAATATTTTCTTTTTATGTGGTTGCATGAGTTAGTTGGTCTGATTGGCAATGAATAATATATTATATTGTTGTAGGAGGATGTTGAGATAAATTAAGATTCCATATGTGAAATTAAAAATCTTGTGTGAATTGTCTAAGGTCAATATGTGAAATTGAGCGAAAGTCTTAAGTTAGATGTTGGTTTACTTGGAGTGCATAAAAATTTACTCTCCAAATTTAAAGATACTATCTATAATGCATAAGATACTATTTATAAATAAAGAATCTTTTGAAATTGCTCTAATTTCTTAGGTTTTTCCTAGTCACTAAATAAATTGAAGTTGTCCTTAACTGCACCAAATTAAAGTTGAGTGACTTGACTGCAAATATGGTGGAAGTTCAGTGTAGACCATCAATATAATTAAACCTAAATTCTTATTTTTTCCTAGTCACTAATCCAAATATTATTGAATATGATTTCTGTAAATTCAATTTTCCTACCGTTATTCAAGAAGGGAAATATAATTACTCTATGTTTCACTAAATTTTTTTTTTATTTTCATTTTATTATTCTTGTCAATTATTTCAATTCAGAAGACCTTTATTACTCGTTTGATTTGACTCATTAGTAGAGCCCAAAATTTCACGAAGGGATGAAAAAATTAAGGGAACAAAATATATATGTACTATGTACAATAAAAATTTATATATTAATTCAATTTGTTTTTCAAAATGTTGTGAATGCAGTAGTCACTCACACTTGCCATGTCCCTCTTCCCCTAGCTTGACAAGTTAGACCATATAGAATTAAATAGTATTAATGAAAAATAAAATCTATATTATCGTGCATATTGTTAACTATATATGTTTCAAACATGCCCTTGGTTAAGCTGCAAAATGTCATAACAACATTATTTTATTAGAGAAGAATAACTCTCAAGTTTCATCATCAAATAAATTTCTTATTTCATTAAAATAGGGATTACAAAATTTATTAGGGAAAAATAAACCAAACGTGCATGACTTATATTTCAATAACGTACCTTTTACCTGCGTAAAATCGAACAAAATTTCAACTTATCAAATTCATGCAAAGTAATAACAAGACATGCATGAAAATATATTGGTCGAGATAAGAGTTGAACTCTTTGTCCTTAAGATGATTATGTCTCGCTCGGGTACTAACAATTTCTCGACAATTGTCTTCCAAAATACAACGATCATGTCTTGTATTTGAGCACTCCAAATTACATAAATCAACTAACTCGAAAATTGGTTTTGCCACTCTCTAATTTGAGCGAGTTTTATGCAATACAAATCAAAACAATGCAATAAATTTGGAGCAATACAATCAAGGCACATGTTACAAAATGATTTTCAACCATCAAGGATGTTCATTTTACAGAGAATGAAGGGTTGTGGCCGGAGAGACATCCAAAATTCAGCTTGTTTTATGAAGAGAAACAGTCATTTGGGCTGCTCGCTAGCCGCCAGCACACCGTTGGAGTGCTCACAACAATGATACCGCTGCTCGCAAGCCGCGATTTTATATGGGCAAATTTGATTTTTCCTCCTTTCTTTGGACAATAATTTCTCATTTATTCGAAAATGGTTTTGAGATTCCAAATATACTACAATTATCTACTTGACAAGTAGAAGAAGTTAGTCCATTCACTCGCATGATTTGACTTTCGAAAATGGTTTTGAGATTCCAACGTGCATACGCATCAATGCCTCCGTCCATCCTGTCCGCTCGACACGAGCACGTGCCCAAGTCCGATTCGTGTTTGGGTGCGGTAGGTATATTAACTTTTTGGACAAAATTTATTTAAATTTTTGGGCCACATTCTAATTAATTAAATTATTTGGGTGCTTAATGAAATTAACTTTGATTGACTTATTTCCTGGTAATTTTTTGGTCTAGGTCATTTGTTAATCAACATAATAGATGTCCGTTAACCGACGTAACAAATGTTCATTAACAAACTTAACAGAAGAAACATTTCATACTGGACAATATTGCTGTCTGTTCGAGTTTGGAGGATTGTCTGAACACTGACAAATGTTCTGAAAAGGCTTGAAGGATGTTCGAATGGCCACAAATCAAGTCTATAAATAGCCTGCCTTGCTACATGAATAATTACACCATTTTTCATTATAAACTTTCTCTATTTTAAATCTTACTCTCCATCTCTCTCTCATTCTGATATTGTTCTTGAAGTGAAAACAATTCATTTAGTTCGTTTTAACTCCTGCAGATTGTTGTACTGCTTCCGTTGGAAATGAAATCCTTTCTATCCTGGGAAATGATTGTTGAATGCCTTTAGCACCTCTGAAGGCAACAGTTTCATTTTATGGAAATATCGTGAAGTCGGTAGAGTCGAATTAACATTATGATCATGTTGACAATCTTGCTATGATGTGCAAGTTACATTACGGTAATTTTTTCGGTGTAGTATATTTAGATTGTTCGAATGAGGATTTACTCCAGAAGCAACAATCTTAAAATGAATTTTATTTTATCTAGTTTATTCTGTTTCTACTCCTTACTATTTATCTTCTGATTATGTTTCAAAAATTGCAACTTTCGACACTACACTTCCCAATACAACTAGAAAAATATAGGAGAAATTTAATGGGTCAAATTTTAAGTGTTGGCAATAGAAAATGCTTTTTTATCTAACAACATTAAGTTTTGGTAAAATTTCTCAAAAAGATGCACCTCCATACACCGAGAAAGAAATTGATGTTAAGAAGTTGGATGTGGTTGATGTGCGAAAGCATTCGAATTTTCTATGTAGAAATTATGTACTCAATAAACTGGACAACACATTATATAATGTATACTGCAATGCGAAGTCTTCAAAAGAATTGCGGGAATCGTTGGACACCAAGTACAAAATCGAAGATGCCAGTACGAAGAAATTCATTGTCGGTTGTTTGTTGGATTACAAAATGGTTAACAGCAAGAATATCATAGCCCAAGTTCAAGAACTTTAGATTTTACTCAGTGATATCCATGCCGAAGGTATGAAACTAAGCGAATCATTTCAGGTTGCCGCACTGATCCAGAAATTGTCTCTTTCGTGGAAGGATTTAGAGAATTATCTAAAACATAAACGTAAGGAAATGAAATTGAAGATATCATTGTCTGATTGATAATAGAAGAAGACAATCACAAATCTGTAAAGAGGAGTAGTGCATCTCATTCGATGGAATCAAATGCCAACATTGTGGAAAGACGTTTTAAGACTAGCAAAAAAAGGAAGCACAATGACGAAAGACAAACTAGTTTTTCAAAGACTCCTAAAAAGTTCAAAGGTGACTGTTACAATTGTGGCAAGACAGGACATCTATTCAAGGATTGTCGAAAGCCAAAAAATGTCCAGGGAAAAACTCTTTAGGCCAATGTAACAGAACATGACAACCTTTCTGATAAGGTACACGACATAAATCTTTCTACGGTCGTTTATGAATGCAACTTAGTTGGAAATACTAAGGAATGGTAGGTGATTACTGGAGATACTCGTCACATATTCTCAAATCACTGGATATTCTCTACGTATAAAGCGATGGATCACGATGAACAACTTTACATGGAAAACTCTTCATCTTCCAAAGTTGAAGGACATGGAAAGATAGTACTGATAATGACAAGTGAAAATGATCTCACTTTAAATCTTCATGTGTCCAATATTCGAAAGAATTTGGTATCTAGTTCCATGTTAAGAAAGAACATGTTTAAGTTAGTATTTGTTTCTGACAAATTTGTATATACAAAGAATGATAGAACGGGTTTAAGTTAGTATTTATTTCGGACAAATTTGTACTTACAAAGAAGGGCATGTTTGTAGGAAAGGGCTACCTAAATGAGGGGCTCTTCAAGTTAAATGTAGTTACTGTTGTACCTCATATTGTGAATAAAATTGCATATTCTTTTTACTTGCTTGAGTTGTTAAATATTTGGCATGAACGATTATGACATGTAAATTATAATACTTTTCATAGATTAGTCAAATTTTATTTATTACCAAAATGAGATTAAGATCCTACTCACAAATGTGATATATGTGTAGAAGCCAAAATGGCTTACCCTTTCTTCTATTGAAAGAAGTATCGACCCTTAGATTTAATTCATAGCGATATATGAGGTTTAAAGTTTGTTCAAGTTAGAGGCAGTAAAAAGTACTTTATCACTTTTATTAATGATTGTACTCGATATTGCTATGTATATTAGTGTTTAAACACTATAAGTTAGAGATTGAGAATCAACTTATCAAAAAGACTAGGGCAATAAAAAGTGATACAGCCGGTGAATATAATTCTCCTTTTGAATAATTTTGTTCGGAACATGAAATTATTCGTCAACCTACCGCGCCTTATTCTCCCCTATCTAATGGTATTGTTAAAAGTAAGAATCGAACATTGAAGAGATGATGAATGCTATTTAAATAAGTTTCGAATTGCCACAGAACTTATGGGGGGAAGTTTTACTTTCTGCCAACTATATTCTTAACAAATTACCATATTGAAAAATGCATAAAATACCTTAAGAGTTATGGAAATGTCACAAACCTAAATATAAATACTTAAAGTTATGGGGATGTTTGGCTAATGTAGTGGTTCCTAAACCTAAAAAGGTGAAGATATGACCTAAAACCATTGATTGAGTTTTCATTAGTTATGCCTACCATTGTAGTGCATACAGAGTTATTGCACACAAGTTTGAAATACCGATGAGCATGTTAATACAATTATTGAATAGAGGGATTCTACTTTTTTCGAAAATATTTTTAATTATAACATGCAATTTGAATCAAATTCACTAAAGTGACCTTGTGAAAATGAAAATGTTATAGATCAAGAATCTATAAATGAAGGAGATCTAGACATAGTAAGAAGGCTAGGATGACAACCTCATTTGGGCTTGATTTTCTAACATATCTGGTAGAAAATGAACCTCATAGTTATAAATAGGCTATGTTATCAACTGAAGCTTCATATTGGAAAGAAGCTGTCTATAGTGAAATTGAATCCATACTACAAAATCATATATAGGAATAGTAGACCTTCTTCTCAACAATAAGCCATTTGGGTGTAAATGGATTTTCAAAAAGAAAATGAAATCAGTAGATTAATTGATTATTTCGATACCTATTCACATATAACAAGAATTACTTCCATGCGTATGCTTATTGCGATTGCGATAACAAC
>CAIGRP010010158.1:0-14845 GCA_903798385.1 Fraxinus cuspidata | reverse complement strand
CCCCCCCCCCCCCCCCCCCCCCCCACAAATGAAAATTTTCATTCCTTGCACTCTTCATCCATTGATTGAAATAGAGCACTCGATCAACTAATTTCTTTTCTTGTGACACTAATTTTGATAATGGCCCTAGAAAAAGTCTCATCGCATGTACAATGATAAACATGCTACAATTTCAAAAACGATTTCTTTATAGATAAAAGTTTATATTTATAGATAAAAAGGAAAATCCCAAAAATTCACAATTGAATTAATGACCAAAACCATGTGCATATTCCCAAACTTTAAAGATATGGACACCCCTCTTGCCCCACCCTTACTCAATATGAGCTTTGCACCAATTCCCATGATTACAATTCACTTTACTCATATCCCATCTCCAACAAATATTCATCATCTTTTCTTTTATAAGAAGGAAAAAATTAGCAACCATGCTTGGGTAAACCTTGATTGGTGTACATCAAATTTGTGATTTGACGATTTTTTTTAAAAATGGTTTTTCTTACAATCATTTTTTTTTCTACAATAAAGCAAGTGTCAAACATAATGTACATACTGGAGGTAACAAATTACATTACCTGAAAAATAAAACAATAATGCTACTTGTACAATTTTATTTGTATAATCATGGATTACAACCTTTGTTAGCATCATCACATCCATCAATTTTTAAAATTGTCAAAAATTGTTTTTTAAATCATTGGTCCGAATTTTGTCACATCCGATATTGTCAACAATGTTTGTCAATTAACATTATACAAATTGCTTAGGTCAAAATAAAAATTCATGTTCTATTCACTTTTTGCACCAAAAGTTGAGTTAAAACTAAGCCAATGTGTGGGGTAGATAAAAATTAAAATGTTAGTAGATCTTAATAAAATTTGTGGTTAAAAAATTTTAGTTAAAAATTATTGCTGATTTTATTACTGAGCCCCGAATTGACATATATTCTTTCAAAATATATTCTTTCAAAACTCATTTTCAACCACACATTATTCAATAAAATAATATTTTTTATCATATCAATAACTTTTCCTTACTTTTTAACCACATATTTCTCATTATATAAATATTTAAAATATTTTTTTTCTCAATAATATCCAACAAACACTTCAAAGCATAATTCAATTGCTGACTTCATTACTAAGCATAATTCAACAAAAGTAGATAGAAAAAATATACTGAATTAGTAGTAACAGAAAGTAGAACTTCATAAAAGCATACAACTTGTACAATTGAATTGACTATTTTCTCCCTCCATTGGGAGTAACTTCTCTATGAAATTCCTTTTTCCTCCAAATTCAAATCTCTAAACTGTAGTAGTGAATTAGAAAAATGGGGTTGTCTCTGGTTATTTTAAAACGCTAAAATTAGTATCCACTACACTAGATCACGTGCTTGAAATCAGGACCATTTTCACTATTGGGATGATGAATGAGGAAATCATCACAGCCGTTGGAAATGTTGAAAATTGATGTTTGACTAAGCAGCTGGTGCTGTTGCATCTGCAGCTCCTTTTGCCGCCGGAGCTCCACAACTTTCCGGTGGGAATTCGAGTGCTTGGTGGATATAAAAGTCGGGCTGGCGGCTGGGCGGTATTCGGGTACGAGCCGACCCGATTTGTATCGGACCCCGCAAGCGTTGCATAAAGTTTTTGGGCCCAATGGGCCGGTTCTCCACTGTGGAGTTTTCTCTGAGGCACAATGCAGACATTTCCGGCCTGGGGTTTCAGTTGGCTCTCTTTTCTTAGTCGGCGTCGTTTTCATGGACTTGGGGTTGGGGTCTGTGTTTGTGTTGATATTATTGTAGTGAGTGTAGGAGGTGGAGGAAGGTGGGGCAGAGAGGAGGAGGAGGCGGGAGGACCAGTCACAGGGGGCGGCGCGAGAGCGCTTGCTGCGAGCTTTGCCTGGGACGGAGACATCGGAGGGGAAAATAGGCGGCGGTGGTGAATGGTTGATCGGAGAGACTGAAATTGTGGTGGCGGAGGAGGAAGTGGGAGTGGGCTCTGCGGCGGTGTGTGTCGGAATGAAGTGGAGGTTGTGGACGTCGTCGCTTGAGAATGATTCCTCCACAAAATTTGAAAGCCATTCCAGCTCAGCGAGATCATCGTACTGTTCACAGAATATAATCGGAAAATTCAATTCATTTTTGAGTGAAGCAACTAAACGTAATTTTTCTGAATTTTGATTTCATGCTAAACACACATGGAAAAAGTTAATTTTAACGGCGAAATTCGATAATTCATATTAAAAAATAGGATTGAATACGTCAAATTGCAAGCTACTAAATATAAAAAATACAAATTTCATAACAGAAATTGACTTAATTCACAATTATTTTGGGAATTCACTTTTTGTTACAAAAGAACCGTTAGCAGTGTAGTGTCGGTGAGTAAAAAGAAAAAGCAGGCACACGCCTCGAGGTGTTCCATGCATAAAATTATTAGACGAAAATTTAAAATCATTTCGACAATTAATAATAATTATAGAAATTACGATCAAACCCACCGGAACACAGAGTTCATTGCCGGAAAATTGAGAGTCGGTGAAGCTGCGGCAGCTAACGTTTCCATTAAATTGGCCATCTCCACCGCCAGAAACCGACGAATTACAGCTGTCGACTGCGGTGACAGCTGAGGAATCACCAGAATTTCCTGCCAAGCTATCGAAAAACGCGTCGGTCATCGCCACGTCCTCCTTGGAAAAATCCAGTAAATCATCCACCGTGAAATGGGCACCATTACCATTACTATTACCATTAATATTATCCACTGACGAAAATTCAGCATAATCCCCCATAAAATACTCCATCATGTATAGAGTTTGAGACAAATTTAAATTGGGAAGTTTTTGTTTGATTTTGGTGGGGAGAAAAATCACGGGCAACGGTAGAGACAGTGTGTGTTGAAAGAGATGGTGAGGGGGGGATTTTGATGAGTGAAAGGAGGGGTCGAATTGCAAATATCAGAAAATTTGAGAGGTCAATTAATTTTTTACTTCATTTCATTAACGAATGGTTAATTGGTTACTTCCTTTGCTACTTCTCTTTTAAGTCTTACCTTTACTTCCTTTTTTTTATTCTTTCTTATTTTATCATTTCCACTTATTCAACTTCTTTTCTTAAAAACATACAATGCCATAAAAACATCGGACCATTGAATAAAACCTTATCGTTTCAATTATGTTCATTGCTATATCCGAAATTTAAACGATAGAATTGAAATTCTTCAAAAATTATATGGATAGATAAAAAACGTAATTACGATATCCGTCTTTTTCTTTTTTTGGGTGTGATAAAAGCAAATTGATTCACAGGAAAAGCCACTCACTTTTTTTTTTTTTCATGTCAAAGACCCTTCTTTTTATAATTGGTTTCTTTATTTGGATTGCAAATACATCCTCAAACATTGGGATTCTCATTTTACATATAACAATAATTTACCAACACATACTTATAACTCAATTTTTAAGTACTTATTTATTAGAATAATGTTGCTAACAAGCAGGGGCGGACGCATAAATTTAAAGTTAGGGGGGCACAATTGAACTTTTATGGAATTTGGAGAAATTTTACCATCTAAAATTTACGTCCAAAAAAATCATACCCCATGTAATTTTGCATCCGGGAATTTATATGGGTTATGACTTTTTCGGATGTGAAATTTCAAAATTTTTTTATGTCTTATTTCATATAAAATTTCCTAATACAATGATGAAAATTATATTCTGAAATTTATATCGCAAAAATAATAAATGTTAATGAAATAATTTATTTAGAAAAATGTGAGTTAGACGTCTTTCTTGAAGATTCACGTTTAACGTATTTTTAACTATTTTCGATATCTGTTTGGACTATTCGATATGCCCATAATGTAGCTTTCAAAATAAGCCTTAAGATAACATAAACAATTTGTAAGTTCGATTAGCATACAATCGGCGGAAAATTTTTAAAATTAGCATGTTATCGAAATTCAAATTTATTGTGCTTTTGCCCACGTTTGGTGGAAATTAAAATCAAATTTTTAGTAGATTTTGATAAAAGTTAAATAGTTATGGATTTCATGAAATATGTTATTAAAATTAATTATTAATTTTGATTTAAATTAAAATTTAGATTTCAATCGATACCAAACGTGACCTTACTAAAAAAAAATCTCAAAAGTTGGGTGGCACGTGCCCCCGGGACCCCTTTGGGTCCGCCCCTGCTAACAAGTATTGTTATTCACTATTAATTTATTTAACTGAGGTGCTATTACATTATTCAATAAATATAAATGCTTCTTAATTTTATTGGACGAGAAGATACTTGCGACTATATCACATGTATTGACGAAATTACCTCATCTCGTAGAGGGAATAATTATAAGTAACAAGTTGAAGTTAAAAGAGATAAAAGAATCGATGTAGCAGGTTTTGTCGCCGTGACTCCTCCATTAGCGTCCAAGTTTACAGCCGGATTCCCCTGCTACTTTCTCTCTCTAATTATTTTGCCTTGGGGACTTGCGCTTTTGTCCCCTTAATTTAATTTATTTATGTTTGCCTCCCCATTAATTATTAGCTACTACTCCCTTTCAAGTTTTACCTTATATTACCATGTTATTATATTCCTTAACCCACTTTGAAGCACGACGGCTACAGCTTGGCGTGAACTATGACGGTCATGATGAGTGCCACGTGGCACATGTACTTGTTAGAATTACTTTCATTGTCATATGGGATTAAAAGAATTGATTTTATATATTGTCCTCGATTGAGTTATCTCGACAAAATTGTAGAAAATTTCTCTTTTTTGTACTTGTGCAAGAGCAGAATATGTTTCGCACCTTCACTTTCACTGTCGATCACCCTATTACAATCAATTTCCTTTCTCGACACGCTCAATTATGTCCAATATCTTTATTTGTGATCGTCTTTCCTTTTTCCATTTTTAGGGCTATAATCTCATTAGGAATGATTTAGAGAGTTGCAAATTAGGTTCAAAGATAATTTTGATAGTTTTAATTTGATTTTATCTTCAAATAATGTTTACATCGTCAAGTGATCAGTGTCATGATCAAGTTATTCGGAATGATGTAATGAAAGCATATCAAACTTTCATCAACTTCGACTAAACTAATATTCTTTGTGCCTTTTTTGGAATTGATGTGCACCATACTTGTGGTGTATAACCTAAATTGGAGGAAAAAAAATGAAATCAAATCAAAGGTGACATTTATATGTTCAAATTCAGTACCATAACCTATCATGTTATCTATTTACACCACATGCTTTTTATTAATTATTACACCGTAAGATATGCTCAAAAGATTTCAATCCACACAATAATAGCTACTAATGGTAAATTCTAGAACAAGAGAGAAAGCAAGAGAGAATAATTCTATTAAATCCCAATGTTAGAGGAATGTGGCCCTCGACAAAATTGGACATTAAATTCCTAATTACCATCGATGATGTTATAACTTTATACTATGGTGTAACTTCAAGAACATGTTCAACACGTTGAATCAGAATATATACTCAATTGGTCGAGTAAGTATTTTCTCTCATATGACTTATTATTTTTACCAATATGCTTTAAAAATAATATAAAGTAAAAAAGATAGGTGTTAGATCATTTTCATAAATATTTATGAACTTATTTTTAAATAATTTCTTTTCATCTATGTTCGTGGGGTCCAACTAAGCACGTGACGAAGGTGAGGAAGTAATTCGGTGCCATCATGTGAGAGACTTGAATATGTTAACACAAGCAGCTAACTCTGGCTGTGGTCAAAATTCCAATTAGCTGGAGATTGGAATCAAAGTTATAATTCTCCAATCAAACGGTCTTTCTTTGATGCTTCTCACACGTGCGTCAACACCCATGTAAGCCTACACTACCAACGTGGTTGCACGTGTAGGAGAAGTCACGTGGATGTCATGCTCCGCACGTGCCCCTTTTATCTCTCTGCAAGTTTTTTTTGGACTTAATCTCCATGTCCCTACTACTTTCACTCTGTGTGAAATATTACCTCCAAAATTCATTTTTAAATTTTTTTGCTTTTATTCCTATGACTCAAAAGCCAACAGGAGTGGAGATAAAATTAGTATAAAAATATAAAGTACTCTTAACCGACATACTATCAATTATAGTGCTATATTTATCAGTTGTAAAATATTATGCATAGGACGGACAATTCATTGAGGAAATTAGCAGTACTTTATAAAAAATAATAATAATAAGGAATTGATTAATACACTTAATCAAATAAAAATTTTAATAGCCAAATTAATTACGTCCATAAAAAATATATAACATTTGAAAATCAACAAAATCATTCCAAAGCCGCACTCCCCCAACATCAAAATTTCTATTTTCTAAATTTTCTAAATTTTTTATTATTAAATCATTTGATACAATATTTTATGCTACGGTTATCTATTTTTAGCGATTCAAAATCTGTTAGAAAGCTTGCAATGCGGCCATGATAAATGTGTTATGAATGAAGTTTAAATGTCAAAAATTATCTTACATGAATTATTGAACGCAAAATAAATTAATACAATTTCTTGCGGTCTTTTTGATTTGTTATTATGAACTCGTCATTTATCGATTTTTAAATTCCAAAGATATATTTCTAAGTTTTTGAAACGATAACAAAAATCTCACTCGACAAATAAAGAAAAAAGCTCGTAAATAAGTCATAAGAGGTAATGTCAAAACAAAATTAAAATGAAAAAAATAATTCTGTCACTTTTTCATATAAAGGTATCAAAAAGTCACTTTTTCACATTTTCATTTTTTTCAAAAACCTTGGATGGATCAATTGAATCGATTCAAATAAATATGAATTGGATACAAATTAAAATGCATTCTCATTTTTGCAAAAACTTTGGATGTATCAATTGAATTGATTCACAGAAATATAAATTGAATACAAGATTAAAATAATGTTTGAATTCATAAATTTTAATTTTCAAAAACGCACATATATACATCTAGTTAATTGTTTCAACGAGATACTGTGATTTTTTTGGAGAAGTCGTTTTTATTTTTACAAATACATTGGAGGTATCAATTGAATTAATTCAAAAAAATATGAATTGAATACAAGATTAAAATAAGGTTTAAATTCATATATTTAGATTTCAAAAAACGAACATATATGCATCTAGTTAATTTTTCCAATGAGATGTCATGACTTTTTCAAAGAATGTCACTTTCTCATAATATCATTTTCTCGAGCACCTTATATGCGTCAATTTAATTGATTAAAAGTTTTCTTTTTTATTTGTATTTACATAAATTAAGCTTTGAATTCTTATATTTAAATTTTAATAAATGAACACATATGAATCCAGTTAATTGCTCGAATGAGATACCGTGACTTTTTTTTAGAAAAAAGTGGCAGAATGTCATTTTTTCATTCTTTTTTTTTTTTGAGCAAACACCTTGTATGCATCTATTTAATTGATTGAGTGTTTCTTTTGTGTATTAACATAAAACAATGTTTAAATTTGTATGTTCAAATTTCAAAAAATGTACACGCATGCATGTAGTTAATTGCCCCAATAAGATACTATGACTTTTTTTTTTATTTTTTTTTAAGAAAAGTGATAGAATGTCACTTTTTCACATTTTTCTTTTGAGCAAACATCTTGCATGCATCAATTTAATTGATTCAAAATTTCCTTTTTCATATGTATTAACATAAAATAAGGTTTGAATTTGTATGTTAAAATTTTCAAAATCGCAGACATACGCATCTAGTTAATTGCTCCAGTGAGATACTGTGATTTTTTTTTTTAAAAGTAATAGAATGTCACCTTTTCACATTCTCCATTTGTGAAACACTATGTATGCATCATTTTAATTGATTCAAAACTAATTTTTCATGTGTTTTAACACAATTCATTTCCTTTCAAGTTCAGCAATATTATTTTAAAACATGTTTCCAATCACAATAGCAAAATCATCAAAAAAATATACTTCATAAATGCTAATTATTTACATTATAAGGTTCAAACAAACATAATTAAAGAAAGAGTCCAAAACTTAAAAAACCTGTAATTTTGTTTGTATATTTTCAGATTTGGAGAAGAAAACTTTGAAGAATGAATGTTGAAGTAACATCTATCTTGTTTATACTTGATTTGTGAAAGATTTCCTATTTTTCCTTTCAATTTTCCTTTGATTTTTCGAGATTGGATGCTGATTTTTGATAAGCCGTGTCATGCTTAAGGCTTGAGTATATATTTTACGTTCAATTTAATTATTTACCATTTAATCCAAGTTTATCAATTTTTTTTCAAAATTATTTTGAAATATAGGGTATTTGTGTAAGTACCCCCAATTCATTTATCTTATCAATTTGTATTATTCTACTACGTTTATTTAAATTAAATTACATAACTCGTAGAATAAATTTTCTTATTTTACATTGGTCGATGAAATTTGTACCTAAACATATAATTTGTTATTCGATGAAATCTAGGAAAAACAGTTAAGAGGCCGAAAGGAAGGGTTCACGAGGAATTGGCCCTTTTAGTTTGGGTAAAGATTGGGCTAATTAATGATTGGACAGAGGTGTAAGAACGTACAAATAAATAATGGGCTACTGCTTGGTATCTCGAGATAATGGCCTAAATTGAAATTAGAAGGAACCATGCTTTTTTAGTTTACATTATATAAAACCAAGTAATAATTCATTTTTATTCAAAAGACAGGTATTTTTATTTTGTCCCAAATCCCGTTAGTTGTGGTAATGTATATCACCTAGGAAAGACTCAAAAAGATGGTTGCTCAATACCATATGAAATCTCTCTCTGTCTCTCTCTCAAATTTCATTTCAAGTTTGGGTGTACGAGTCAAATTCGAGCCTAAATGGAATTGTTTGCACAAGACTTCATCGGTGGTGGCCCGACATTACGTACTGGAAATCAAACAAGCATCTATAGGCAGCTAATATCAAACGGTTTGAAAAAATTCCAAATCACTTTTCTAAAAGACAAAATAAAACCTTTTTTTTAATCGGTATGGTTTCAAACTTCGACTAACTTAACTACTTAAAAATTAATGCCTTTTAAGCAATCTAAATCATAAATATTTGTTTAAATCTCAATACGAAGCTCAAAATGAAACTTTATTAACATAAACTTTACAATATATTAGTATTAACAGAAGCTTAAAGCTATAAAAATAATACTAAGTTTACATATTACAATTAACAAACTTTACTTAAAAAATAATTAACAAAATTCAAATATATCAATACATTTAAGCCTCATTTTAATCACCAGTAATTCAAGGTAAGAACTATCCTGTGTTCGGATTCTCTCCATTTTCTTGAGCTATACGTTCTTGCAATGTTAGGTAGATAAGAGCAATGATTAGATCACACTGAGAGTAATCACTATACTCTCGTGTCTGACGGTTAGCAAAGCATAATCACGATACATAATTTTTTTTGTTCCAACTTATTATCTGTCTTAATTGTATATCTTATATTTTTGTGCACATTTTGTTGAGTTGAAGTCATTGGACGGACACACATGATTGTCGATAATTGTGGAATATACCTTGCAAAATTTTTCAATAGTCTTCATAACATATTTTTATCTAATTATTATTTCGTTAGTATATACAATATAAATAAGTTGAAAATTGGAATTAAGCTTTTGTGTAACTTTGGTATGAATTTGGAGATGAACTTTGCTGTAAATTCTCATATCAATATATTCATCCTGTATTACATCTATATATACACAATTACAGTAGAATGGGAATACATCACACACGAAAATATTATTCTTCCACCACCTATACATTGTTGCCAAGTGTCTAACTAAAAATATTCATCCACTCCTAGAATCAAGGGGCTGCTCACTGTACCGATAAAATGGTTGAGAAGTTAGGCACTAGACGGTTGGTGGAATTGGTTGTTTAATTCTAAACCCCCCCGCCCCCCTTCCCTTCTTCAAACTAGAGTGTGTTTCAATCACTCCTAGCTTGTCTCTGGAGAATAGAAACTTGGATTAAGTTAGAGGTTTTGTCAAGACGTCTGCAATCTGATCTGAAGATGGTACATAATGGATTTCCAACTCCTTTCTCAAAACTTTATCTTTTACAAAGTGAACATCCAACTCTATGTGCTTAATGCGAATATGATAGACTGGATTTGAGGCCAAAGCACCTTGCACTCAGATTATCACATCAAGTTTTGGGAATTAACTTCTGCGGTATACTTAGCTCTCTCGGTATTGATTGCATCCAAGTAATTTCTGTGGCACTATAAGCTAAGGCTCTATACTCAGCTTCTTTACTTGACCTGGCAACAACATGTTTTTTGGAACACCATGAGACTAGGTTATCTCCAAGATATACACAATATCCTGCTGTAGGTCTCCTGTCATCTGGGCATGATGCCCAGTTAGAATCAGCAAAGGATATAACTCCTATGTTGTTACTTCTTTCAATAACTAAGCCATGATTTAGAGTTCCCTTTAAATACCTAAACACTCTCTTAAGTGTCTTCCAGTGAGCATATGTGGGAGCATGAAGAAACTGACTTATTTTGTTCACAGCATAGGTGATGTTTGGTTTTGTATGTGCTAGATATTGAAGTCTACCAACAGCATTTTTGTAAAGAATCGGATTCTTCATGGCTTGTCCTTCATCTTTAGAGATCATCTTCCCATCTGCCATTGGTGTCAAGCACGGTTTTAGGCTATCATAGCCAAACTTCTTAAGCAAATTAGTTGCATATTTTGTCTGTGTTAAATATAATCCTGTTTCATTTCTGCACACTTCAATACCCAGGAATTGGCTGAGACTACCCATATCTTTAAGGGAAAAACATGCATTCAGTTGACTAATGAATGCTTGTATCTGATCAAAATCACTCCATGTCACAACTATATCATCTACATATACTAACGCGAACAATATACTTCTTTCATCCATCAAGAAAAATAGTGAGCTGTTTGCCTTTGACTGCTTGAACTTCCACTGCATCAATGTGTTCTTTAACTTTTCGTGCTACGCTCTTGGAGCCTGCCTAAGTTCATAGAGTGCCTTCTCCAATTTGCACAAAATGTTGGGATTTTTCTGATCAACAAAACCTTGTGGCTGATACATGTAAACCGTCTCCTCTAGCTTGCCATTTAGAAATGCATTGTTCACATCAATTTATCTGATTTGCCAATCTCTACACATAGCAAGAGTCAGTATGATCTTCAAGGTTGAGGCCTTAATGACTGGGCTAAAGGTCTCACTAAAATCTACTCCAGGTGTCTGTAAAAAAACCTTTGGCAACTAGTCTTGCCTTTGGAATTATACTTCAACTTATATGCCCACTTGTTTCCAATCACTTTTCTTCCTGGTTTTGGAGGTACCAACTTCCACGTTTGTTCTTCATCAGTGCATTATACTCTTCTTCCATTGTTTTATTCCGGTTACCATTCAACAAATCTTCCTCAACACTATGTGATTCAGCTTCAACAGTGTCTAGGTGTTGATCCTAGGAAGTGTAGACCTTTGGCTTGAATATTCTTGGTTTACTCCTTGTAACCATGTGGTGTCCAACCTCCCGTGGGACACTTTGAGTGTCAATGTCAATGTCAATGTCAATGCCTTCATCTGAGTCAATACTTCCACCTTGCTGAACATTAGTAGCTTCATGATTAGCTGATGCTGCCTGATTAGATTCACTACTCTCATTTCCTTAATCTCCATTCACCTCACCACCAATTTCATGTTGTTATTCTCTGCTAAAGGATTCTGCTGTAGGTGTAGCACTAGGATGAAGTGTATCAGCTTGATTTTGAGGCACTAATGTATGGCTCGACTCAACATCAATTAGAAGATGACTTATGATCACCTCAGACATTTGTGGTTGACTCTGTTTATTTAGAAACCCAATTTTAAACAGAAAGTCTGACTCATTAAACATCACATGTCTAGAGAAATAAATTCTACTTGTGGGACTTAAGCATTTATACCATTTATGTGAATCACCAATGCCAAGAAAGACACACTTATGAGAGTGAAAGCCAAATTTATGTTTTTGGTAGGGTCTTAAACAGGGGTAACTGGCACAGCCAAAGGTCTTCAACATTTTGTAGTCAAAGTTTCTTTTGTATAGGACCTGAAAGAGAGATTTGTGCTGAAGTGTAGGAGTATGCAATCTGTTTATCAGGTAGGTTGCTATTTTAAAGGATTCCCACCAATAATGTAATGGCATTTTTGCTTGTGCTAAGAGTGTTAAGCCGGTTTCAGTTATGTGTTTGTGCTTCCTTTCAGCCCTTTCATTTTGGGTAGAGGTATGATGGCAGGATATTCTAAGTTTAATGCCTGATTGCGAGGCTATTTGATCGAATTTTCTGTATTCACCTCCCCGTCTGATTGTATAGTCTTTATCTTCCTCTCAAACTTATTTTCTAATAATTTTTTGAATTGAACAAAGATATTTAGTGCCCCTGATTTGTGTTTCATAGGATGAATCTAGGTGAACCCGCTATGGTCATCAACAAAGATGATATAATACCTAAACCCTGAGGTAGAATTTATTGGTGCTGGTCCCCAAACGTCTGTGTGCATAAGATCAAATAAACTTGAGGCATATAAGGAAGACACATTAAAGGGTGAGGCATGAGACTTGCCAAATTGACAGGCTTCATATAAATTCAGATTTTCATTAACTTTGGCAACTTTATTACAAGACTTCAACACTTGACTCAGTACAGGATTTGAAGGATGACCTAGTCTTCTATGCCAGATATCTATATCTGTGTTTGGTAACTTGACACTTTTGATTGACTCATGAGGACTTGAACTAATTGAGTAACTAGTGAAATTGGAATTATTTTGGTGACTAGAGTTGTGTGATACGAATTCAGGTTTGGAGCTTGGCAATTTCAACTGATACAATCCATCTCTAAGCATCCCTTGAAAAAAAGATCTTCTTCGTTTACAGGTCCTTAACAACACAAGAATCAGGGTAAAACTCCATGAATACTCCATTATCGTTTGTCAATTGAGAGACACTAATTAGGTTCTTCTTAATAGCAGGTAGAGATGGCAAAAAAAAACCCGACCCGCCCCGCCCCGGCTGGGCCCCACCCCGACGGGTTGGCGGGGCGGGGCAGGGCGGATATGCCCAGCCCCGTTAAGAATATAAAATTTTTTTTATTACCTATTTTAAATTACAAACTCTAAACAGGCAGCAAGCCATTGAAGCCCTAAATTTTACCAAGTCCATTACCATCTCCCTCTCTCTATCTCTCACGACTCGCCCAATCTCTCACTCTCACTCATTGGCCGTCGCCGAATAAGATCTTGGAATTTTAACTTGTGTTTTGGAGGAATTTCTTTTTTGAGCCTACAATTTTCTCAGGTAGCTTATTATCCTGTGATTTTGGATATACTTCTGAATACTCCAAAGCATTTCTCAAGTTGTTTATAATCCTGTGATTTTGGATATAAGTCTGAACCCTACAAAATGATTTTATCGAGTTCCTGTGATATGTTATATACAGAACAGAGCTCCTGTAATTTTCGTGATTTTTCTCAAGTTGCCCTATGCCTAATTTTGTGCACAGTCTCTCTTTACTTCACTTTTTTGGTATTATAGCTTATGTACTGAATAATTTTCTTACGATTGTGTTGCTGAAATGCATTTGCTTGGGCACAGGAGTGCAAAGAAATGGAGAACGGCCACAACTTCTATGATTTTCAATTCAACACAAGACTAGTCAAATCAACAATAGTGCATTTTCAGGTAGAGACAACCTCAACTAGTCTTCTACTTTTATATTTTTGTTATTTGTTGATCAAAAGTGGTTTTGTTGTTGAAAGGCACATACGTGTAGTATGGTTTATAATTACACCCATTTTTCCTTCAATATGTTTATGAAAGAATAATTTTATAAATTATATTTGTCTATTGCTCTGTTAAACTTCCAGTAGTGTGTCATTCTTTTTTTAATTATAAACCAATCGTTGGTGCATTTGGTTTGATGTCCCTCATTGTTGTCAGACTTTGAATCAGGCTTTAGTCCTACATTATGTTCCCCTTGTATATCCTAAAGAAGTATAGCAAAGTACAATGAACTACTGAAAACGCTTGTTAACTTGTTGCAAAGAGGAATTTGCAATAGTAAGAACCAGAGGCTGATATGAATAAACTGGACTTCCTATATTTGCAACAAATCTCCCGTTTATTCTTTGCAACAAGTTGTCACGAATACGAGAGGCTGACGCAGGAAGAACCAGATGCAAATATAGGAAGTCCAGTTTATTCATATCACCTTACTTGGCCTCGGTTTTTTCGAATTTTGTTGCACTTGTTTATATTGCAATTTGGCTCTTAAGCTGGTAAAGAATCAGATGTTCGAATGTATAAATATTGTGAATTTACGTTCTCTTTTGATAACTGCACAGGTCCTAATGACGGGTTCTTTGCATCTAGTAGATGATGTGTTGAGATTAATCAAGAAGTAACTTATTATATTGCAAAGATTAATCCAAAAATGCTATGTGGATTTTGCTTATAGTTAAAAGTGCTATCATCAATTCTTTTGCATTGCTATAATCTCATTTGCTTTCTAAATATATTTGTTTCTTTTATTCAAAGAACCGCAAGGATAGAGTTCTATTAATACTCAAAATCCTTATGAAGTATAACTTAGGGTGAAAGGAAGTCAAAAGAACATTTACAACTTAAACATACATGTGTAATATTTATTGTGTTTAATGTCATTTGTTATTTGCACAGATGTCTTGCCCAAGTAGTGCAGCTAGTACTGGAAGTATTGGCTTAGGACCAATACGCGAGGAAGATAGCACGACCAATATACCGGTGAGCGATGTC
>CAIGRP010010156.1:0-21367 GCA_903798385.1 Fraxinus cuspidata | reverse complement strand
ATCGAACGATCATCATCCTTCATTCCAATTTCTTCAAATCTAGAGGTCAACATCTGTAGTTTAGAATTTTTAAGCGTTTTAGTTCCCCTCGTGTGTGGTTTCTAAGATGTCCTAAACTTCTTTAACTGTCTCACACATCAAAACTCTCAAGCAAACACAGCCATAAACAGGGCATGGATGCCCTTACTGTTCCAGTTACACTTAGCTAATTCATCTTTAGTCCATAATGAAATATTAGTAGGCGTAACTACACCAGCAACCGTAGTTGAAGGTGGAGTCCACCCAGTTTGAACTCTAATCCAAATACGTTCATCCAAAACTTTAAGGAATGCTCTCATTCGAACTTTCCAATAAGAATAGTTGCTTCCGTCAAAAAATGGAGGCACATACAATGACTGACTCATCTAGAATTTATTAAGGGTTAGAAATCGAATTAAAGCTCTGGTACCAATTGAAAATACATAGTTGGACCCCAACAACACATAGAGAGGGTGAATTGGTGATTATGCGAAATTAAAATTACTTAACAATTAAATAGCAACAAGTCACTACTATGCAATTCAATTATTCCTATGTTGAAATACTACAGTTAAGTAAGCAATAAACAAATACAAGAATTGATCATGGATAACCCAACTGAGTAAACATTCCGAGCACTTTGTCAGTTAACAATCCACTATAAATGATTTATAACTTACAGTCTGTCAGACTAGACAACAATACGTACTAAATGATCTTCTTACTGTAATTCCAACAGCTCTCCTAGATTCTGTGCTCCTGCACCAACTCCTAGCTGCAATTTCCAAAGCTCTCCTGCAACAATTCTTAGCTTTGTGAAATCGTCTATCTCCTATGGATCCATGAAGAACACCACGTTCTTCAACGACTTGAACTCCAGTCACATTTCCTTGATCTTAAAAAACTCTGATAGATATGAAGGAAGCAGCAGTTAGGTATTTGGGTTTAGAATATGATGCTTTCACCGTCAAGAATCAATTGAAGAATGAAGGTTGAAAGTTCATTTGTGAAGAGGCAATGAAGACTATATGAATTCTCAATGTTCAACCTTAGAAAAACCGTTTTGTGGTGTTTTGTATTTATAGGTTAGGTTAAAGAACGAATTGGCCGGACATTAAGCCTTTAAAAAAACGAATTAAAAAATTCTTGGATAGCACTGTCGCTCGAGTGAGGGCTGAGCGACAGTCGAGCGACATGTTGTCGCTCGAACGAAGTCAAGGCGACAGGCTAGTGACAGTGTTATTGTTTTTTACGCTCGAGTCAAGTCTTAGCGACAGTCTAGCGAAATTGCGGCACCGTTTTTCCTTCTTTTCCATTCTTGAACCCTAAACCTAATATAACACAAATTTCTACTGTTTGCATATTGCTCCTTGACTTCTTACAACATATCAGTTTAAGTCTCTTGTGTTCACAGACTTGCCAATTATATTAAATACCTTACAAAAACTACAGTAACCCTTGGGGCCCAAAACCCAAGTCAAAAACTTGAACCATATAAATTGGTTTCTATTATTTTAGTTTTTCTATGTTGGATTTTCATTTTTCAATTTCTCGTCAATTTTTATTCTAAATTTATTTTAACTTCAAGTGATCATCTTTTGACCTTAATTTCTTATTCACCACCTTAAATAGGTTTTGAGAAAATAAATATATTAGAATAATCTACTCATGGAGTTAAATACATTTTTCCAAAGAAATCTTTTATCTAACTAATGAGGCCTACTAAAATAATTGGTCAAAAGTTGGTCAAACCTATTAATTAAAACCAATTTTTCCAACAACACCAATGTATTTTATTGCTTGAAAATGCTTATTATCTCTAGTAGAAACTTAGCCATACATAACTCCTAAATTACTATTAACATTTATTTTATTAGTTTACAGAATTTAGTATGATTATTTGATTTCTTAATGGACAATTTTTTGGTATGATTTCAATATGCATAAATATATCATTAAACAAACTATTTTCTGACATTTTATTAAAATGGAACTAGACCAACTTAATCTACCAAAACTTGAGAACGAGCTAGGTCATACATTAATCTGTCGAGATCAAACTCACCACTTCTCTGTTAATTGGTAATTGGATGAATTATCTTTGTTAATTGATTTCTGGTTGCCATTTTTTTCAGGAGGAGATTTTATTTATTTAGAGAAAATGATAGGTTTTTTATATATATATATAAAGGGGATCCATTATATTTTTGAAAAGATTTGAGACTCGTGCAATTGTCCTTCTTTTTTTTCAATTTTGTTGATTTCTTTTATTTTTATTTGGAAGGAAAGACATAATTTGCAATTAAGTAAAAGGTTGGACATGTCTGATGCTTAAAATATATTGAAGGTGCATTAGTAATAGTTCGTAAAAGTTGGAAACGAAACTTGTAAATTTCCCTTATTCTTAATGATTAATGAGCACACTAGAAATTAATTATGTATGGTAGGTTGTATAGATAACTAGAAGTTTTTAGATTCGGTTATGGAATGAAGAGAAAATTTTGTCGTATTTATGCTAACCTACTGCCAAGTTGATGCTCGAGCGTCCAAAATAGAATAATTTTCGCCCACATGTAGTGACGCACATATCGCTTGCCTAGAGCTCGAGCATTGATGTTTCTCGTGAAACCCTAATTCGTGATTTTCAAAACTTCAACATATCCTATATTACCCCCAAAACCTCTATATTGTAAAAGGTTGGTTGAACATTATTTTATAAAAGAGAATACATCCTACTGACTATAAGACTTTATCATTTATAGTAGATACTACTGGCTTAGGCCTGGAGTTTTTATTGGAATTTTTCCATCATCAATTTTGTGTTGTTATTCATTTTTCTACAACATATCAACTGCAGTAATTCAACTTAGGATAGTATTCCATATGAATTCATCTGGATAATTATATACATTTGCATTTTACTCCATTCAAGTAAAAATTTTAAGTTATAAATTTAGTCAAAGTCAAACATTAACTCTAATCACATATTC
The DNA here is from genome assembly GCA_903798385.1 of Fraxinus cuspidata. Classification (NCBI taxonomy): domain Eukaryota; kingdom Viridiplantae; phylum Streptophyta; class Magnoliopsida; order Lamiales; family Oleaceae; genus Fraxinus; species Fraxinus cuspidata. The sequence goes on along the minus strand of CAIGRP010010156.1, from coordinate 18,359 downwards.
ATAAATACTTCTCATTATTATCCATATATTTTGTGAGATCCACTAACATTTCGCTTACTATTCCTCTTTATAAATCATTTATAATTTTACCAAATGCGGTATTAGTTTTTTTAAATACAACTTTGCCGAACAACTTACCTTGTTACAAACAACCCATTCCGTAGTTCTCAGAGCTCTGCCATGATGACTTCTTTTCATCATGTATACCTGCACAAAAATTAGCATGTAGTTAGCATCTCATATATTACAGTAATACTTTTAGGCCTATATCAGCAGGATTACACTCAATAGAAATATTTTGTAACTTGATTATACATTTTATTTAGTATATATAGTAAACTGAAATCTAACATCTACATGTTTTGAACAATCGTGAAAACAAGATTCAACTTGTTGATATATGGCACTTTCATTGTCCGGATCACAAGCAAAGTATTAATCAACATAATCTTCAATGTAACTTTTTCTAGTTCCAAATATTACACCAAGATGTCCAGACCCCTTGATATATCAAAAGAGCCACTTAATGGCTTCCCAGTGAGAATAACCTGCGGGATTGATCATGAATCTTCATAGTATACCTATTGTGTAGGCAAGTCGAACCTAGTGCAAACCGTTAGGTACAGATTGCACCTAAACACTAAAATAAGAAATTGTTATCATTCTATCAAAATACTATTATTTTTGGGCATTGTTCTTGTTGTGAAAAGTGAAGATGATATTGGAGTAAACCAATACCAAATTGTTGAGAAAAATAAGAGCTTATAGCCACAATATGAAGTAATTGATCACAAGAATAAAATAATTTGCGAAGTAAAGGAGATTTTATCATAATATGGAGAACGAATACAAAGATTTGTGTTTACAACTTTGTCTAACATCTTACTAAATAATAATAAAGAGTCAACTATGTATACGGAACAAATAGGGGACATCCAAACCTTAATAGTAGAGTCCAAAATGGAGTAGAAAAGGAAAAATCGCGCAAGAGAGAAAATGGCCTGGTGACGCCAAAGCGCCTAGCTAAAACCTTCATGGCACCGCGACGCCCACGCTTGGGTCTTTTACATCAAAAACTTAATTTTCTTCATCCCAATGTCCTCTTCAACTCCAACGCAAATTCCTACTCCCAATTGGGCTTGCAAGTAGAACTTAAATTAGAATTCGACAAGTAAATTCTTTCTTAATGCGTGTTTTTTGTAGCAACTCGAGTCTCTATACCCAAGCAATTAACTTGCGTATTGTCCGTGCCCACCCAAAGCGGACAGTGCGTAGGTTAACGATTTGTGTATAGAGATTTGGGTCATTACAGATTTTGTATAACACTGTAAAATATATAAATGGGATTTTCTATATCCCTTTAACAAAATAAAGGCCCATTTACCAACCTTCAAGACTCCACCTTCAACAGTATGCATGTACTCTTTTGAATCAAGAATACTTTAAGAGATAAGATTTTTTTTTAAAATTTGAAACATGTCCCATTGCATCAAGTGTTCTAACCATCTAATCAAACATCTTTATGGCCCGACCAATACCAGCTATTCGACAGGGTGTTTTATTATCGGTCATTACAGTACCTATTGAAACTTCTTCATATGCTGAAAACAAATTCCAATTAGGAGCCATATGAAAAATGCATGCTATATCAAAAATCCAAACCTCGTCAGTTGTAGTCACACAAGTAAAAGCTCTCCATCACTGTTAGAATTTTCTGCAATACTTGTTTCCCTTGAAGTTTCTGATTTTTTTTATTTGAAATCATTTTTTATTATTCTGTAACTTATAACAATCGTCTATCAAGTGCCCATTTTTCTTACAACAATTATGAATTTTGAATTTAGATTTTGACTTGCTCCTTGAACGACCACCATAAACAATGAGACCATTTCTATGACCCTCAAATGCTAGAAAAATGCTTAATCTTCTCCTTTGAGTGTAGAACATCATAAATTTATTCGATGGTTAGAGTATCACGATTACATATAATCGTGTTTCTAAAAGTCATGCATGAAATTAGAAATGAACACTTTAAAATCGGTCACAAATCTTTTTCATCATATTTGACCTTCAAGGTCTCAAATCAACGATGATTTCCTTAAAACGGTTAGGTGATCCTCACGAGAAGTACCTTCTAGCATACGATGATAATAAAGATGTTAATTTAGATGTAATTTGCTAGTAACACTCATCATGTATAATTGCTCCAATTTTAACCATAATAGAGCGGCATACTTCTCCTTTAAAACGTCATAAAGAATATTATTTGAAAGATGAAGATGTATTTGAGATAAGGCATTTCATCCAAGTTGTGAGCATCTTGCTAAAGTAAAGGAGATTTTATTAAATTATGGAGAATGAATACAAAGATTTGTATTTACGATTTTGTCTAGCTTCTTACTAAATCATAAAGAAGAGCCAACTATATATATGAAGCAAATAGTGGACGTTCAAACCCGAATAGTAGGGTTGTAATTGAAATAGAATGTAAGAAACGGAGTAGAGAAGGAAAAATCACACAAGGGAAAAAAAATAGCCATGTGGCACCTTGACGGCGCCCCAGGCCTGACTCCATAAAGCCGGGCCAAAACCTTCCTAGCACTTACTCTTAGGTCCTTTACTTCAAAACTTGATTTTAATTATCCAATGTCATCTTCAAATCCAACATAAATTTCTACTCTCATATTGGGCTTTCAAGTAGAATTTCGATTAGATATTATCAAGTAAACCCGTCTTCTTAATATGCACTTTAATTAGAACTCTCAATTATCTTCAACACGAAATTCTGGTCACACCCAAATTCTATTTTAATTAGAACTCTCAATTATCTTCAACGTAAAATTCAAGTCACACCCAAATTCTTACGGTTCTTATGAAACTTAAAATGGTTAGTAAGTAGGACTAGTTTTGCTTCACTCACTAATGACTTTTCAAGTTTTTTAGAGACCTTAATTTAGAAAGTGTACTTCATATTATATTTCTTTTAATTGTCTTTTCAAATTTTTTCTTGTTGGATCTTTCCTTTCAAATTCTAATTTGAATTTGCTTTAAATTAATTGTATTTCTTTTGTACCGCGACTTGCAATAAGCTTGTCATCACCATAAAAAAAGCAAGTAAAACAAATTATGCCCCTTCCCCATGAGCAATTATCAAAATTACTTCTCTTAAACCCAAATCCAAGCACATTATGTCAAAGAAGAGCAAGGGCGAACCGGATATGCACTCCCTCCTTGATGCTATTTCTTTGCTTCAAAAGAGACACAAGCATAGGGAAAAGGAAGAACCCAATCTTATACCATTGTCTTGAAGTTTGTTTCAAACCATGTAATGACTTCTTAAGAAGACATTATAAGTTCAATTTTACACTTTTTCTCAAAGCCTCTAGGTTGTCTTACGTAAATTTTTTCATCTATGTTTCCGTTCAAGAAATATGTTTTTGCATCCATTGGTCCAACTCCTAATTATATTGGGTAGTTAGCGCTACAATTATCCTAATTGTTGTACGTCTATTTCAGTAGAGTCACCTTCTTTTTGTGTAAACATTTTTGCAACTAACATAGCCTTGCACATAATGTCCATAGCTCATGTTCTCTTTTTATCCTAAAGATCAACTTGCAATCTGTTACCTTTTGCCCTAAAGGTTTATAGTAACGTCCCAAATCTAGACACCCTAGATTTAGAAGTATTATCAATTAATTTTCTATTAAAATCATAAATGCAAAAAAATTGAATAATTTTTCCTTTAATATAATAAATATTAAGACTTTCTATGAAAAGAATTTTAGAAACCTTTTGTACTTGAGAAAAAACATAAGAAAATTAAATTAAGGGTTAACTTTATTTCAAAAAATAAGTCAAAATTTAAATAGGAGGGATAACGTAGAATGAGTTAAAGCTCAATGACACATGCTTATGGTGCATTCTTATAAGATGCATGTGCATTACTTTAAAAAATTAGTTTTTTTGAATATGTATCCCTTTTTTGATTTCTTTTTGAAATTTAACATTAACATTATGAATTCACTTATTGAATCTTCAAACCAATCTAAATATAGTGGGCCATTGATATTTGAAACTCATTTAATCTATCGATAGTACCACGAAATGATTATCATTAACATTCAACATTGGTCGATGGAGTGCATCGGTCCCCCTTCCCCATTTTTCACTTACACCGTTCATGGCACAGACATACACCTTTTAAAAATTGTTCAAGATACGTATCTTTCAAAAAGATTCCCTCCCTTCATGCATGCTAATGGATGTATTTATATTCATGAATGTATCATGAGAAATAATAATGACATAAAAATGTAATGATCGAATTTTATGTTCACATAATATAAATTTAGGTAACATGTTTAACGTAATGTACGCATGAAAACTAAGGGAAGTTTACTTACTTTGAATACTTAACAATATATTTTTAGATAATAAGTGGAGATGTCTCTAACCGCCAACGAGATCAACGTATCAAGAATCCTAAGTCATTACGACCTATTTAGGGATTTCAACATACTCAATTCTTTAGTTATTAAAATCTATTTAGAATAGCTAAAAGGAAAAAACAACATATATAAATTTGAAAGTCCACGAGAGGAACTACACGAATCAACTATAGTAAACAACATACAAGGTGGATGCTTAGTTTCCATTCTCACTTTCTGGGGACACTTAAATCATTAATGTAAAGATTATATTGATGCAGTAGAAAACACTACGTTCTAGGAATTAACATACACAAAGTGCTATATCAAACCCCAATTTTCATAGAATTAAGGTTTCACTATTAATAATTTTAGGTGTAGTAGAGCCAATTTTATTAATTAATCATTGAATTTTACTACCACATAACTTTATGACAATTACTTATTTATAAGGAACAAATTCTACTACATTTAGGGACACAAATGCCCGTCACATATTTGGACATCAAAAATTGCTACAGTAAAAACTAAGAGTTTTCATTCAATTAATATATAGATATTGTCAAATACACTACCATAAATATGTATCATTAATGTAAGTGTAAAAATCGCTAAACATTCAGCATTAAATCAATACCGGATATATTAAAACTTTCTCTTGATCTAATAGTTATGACTTACAAAATATTTCAAAACAATTTAGAGGAAACTAACCTTAAACTTTTAGCAGAAAATTAATAATTGTGTCCATCTTAGTACTAATAACTCTCTCTGAATACCCCTTTTTTGGTTTGGTGATTAGTGAAATTATTTTAAATGAGAAGTCTCTTATATCTGAGAATTAAGAGAATGGGAATATCTAAATCAATTCTAAACAATAGGAATTTGAATAAGTCCAACATGAAGATATTTAACTTTCTTTCTAAGAGTTCGAATAGCATCCTTAGAAAATAGATTTATTTGAGCTATTTGATTTTTTATAGCAAGAGTTTGCTCAAAAGTTTTGAAAACATAATCTTGACGAAAATCAAATTTTTCTATTTCATAGATAGAACATTTGTCTACCTTTGGAATAATCAAGTTATGCAATTTTTGTTCAATTTGAGTAATTTGAAGTTGATGAGAATTAAATGAATCGATTGATGATGCATGATGCATGATCTTGATCATTTTTTTTTTCATCTTGAAAAGTGTCTGAAAGATTATCAATTCTATTTCTAGAACTATCAGATCTCCTAAACCAATTAGAATTTAAATAAAATGAAACTATAATGACATACCACAGTAGATGCAATGTTACACGATAGACTAAATCCAACCCAACCAACAACAGGACCATCCTATGCACACTTGGCTTCATGGGTTGATCAACGCTATTCAACAGGCTCCAGGATAACCAATTTCTTCCTTGACACTGTACCTAAAATAGCACTATCACTATAACCTCACACTATTCAGCTTACGGCTTTAATACTAAAAGGGCCCAAGGACGGAGTAGTTGGAGAAAATAGAACTTGAAATCAAAATCAAACAAACCTTTGATGAAAATTTGAATTTATTGAAGTAATATTGAAAATATAATGTTTTGAATACAAATAATTTTAGAGAAAATTAAAAATACAAGGAATTTTTAAATTTTCCGAAAACGTTTTTTTCCCTCTAAAAACTCTTAAGGAGAACTTGAGTTGTGATCTTGATTTATACTTGAAGTCCGAACTTAAAATCTTCATCAATTGAATTGGAGAATCTTAAATAGTCTTTGAAGGACAACCACGTGTCAATTGTTTGCATCTTCTTTTTGAAATAATGCGTTAACTTTTATAAAGTCATGTTAATAAAGTTTATTAAAATGAAATTTCCTTTATTAAAATTTCATTTATTAAAGTTTTTTGTCGTTATTTATTTTGATTGATGGCAATGCAGACACGAATAGCTTTTGAAGTGAAAGACATAATTAAAAGAAAAAAATTCTTGAATTATGAACCCTGTATTTTCAGTATTCATCCAAATAGTTGGATCTACATAATCAGTTTAAATCCTTTTGAGTTTCTTTGATTTTCTTCTTCAATTAGTTCTTCAATATTTATCTAATAGCAGTCATCTTCGTTGCTTTAAGCATAGTCTGCTGCAATTCTGAACTTGTTGAAGAAGAACTTTCTTGAATGAATTTGGATTTGGATTTTCTTGAAGCTGATTCTGCCAAAGAATCAATTTTCTCAAAAACAATTGCTGACTCTGGTGTCTTGTGCCGATGAAACATTGATAATAGTCTTGATTTTACAGCAAAAAAATTGGCATGATTTTCTTGATCTTTCTTTGAAACTTTTGGAGCACCAATATTCATTTGTTCTTGAATTCATGAATTAATAGCTTTGGAATAGTAGTTAGTCACATGAAATTTAGACCACCATTCAACTTTGAGTCTCCAAATTATATACTTATTGTTAAATTCGGAATCTGGCCTTTGAACGAGATTGAAATGCCAACAAACTATCCATGAAACTTTGAAATTGAAGACGAACTAGAACAAAACATTTTCTTGAGGCTTTAGAAATTGCTATGCCTCTGATTTGAATTGTTCAAATCCTTGATGAGCAAGACTCGATAAAACATTCTCATTATGTCCAAAATATTCGAATCATATTTGAAACTACTTTGAAAAATTTGAAGGACATGTTTGATTAAAAAGTATAAAAAGGAATGAGTCACTTGCCTAAAATAAAAAAACATGATACCAAGCATCTTTGTCGTCAAAATAATTGAAATGAGATTCAAAAATTTCATCCTTAGACAAACCTATTCGTGTTTCATCCCATGGGTTTTGTTCCCAATCTTCATAAAGCAAAACCCTTTGAATATTAATTTTTAAAAAAATCAGTTTGATTTGGTTTTTGAGGATTTGGAGTATGGGTTATGATAGTCGATCCACTCTTAATAAGGATATCTTCATAAAAGGCTCTTGATTTTTTTATTTTTTTTTTATTTCTGGGCATGAAATGAGATTGAGGAGGAAAAATATCTTGAAGACATTCATTTAGATATGAACAACTATGTGCCCATGATGTTTCCATTTCAAGGACAGGTAAATGAATTGGTTTAGTAAAATAATGAAAGGTTTTTGAAGGATTAATTTCTGGTAATTGGCTAGAAACGGGTTAAACGGCTTTCTTTTTTTTTTTTTTTTTTGTAATTTAAAGGTTGTAGCAAATCATAAATTTCTTTATTTTGATTCTTTCCAGGTCTTTGGAAAATTGAGAAAGAGAGTTTTTGAAGCTAAAGTTGTTTTTTGGGAAAAAAACTATGTTATCCCTTTTTTGATCCTTGAATATAATCTTCTATTGAAAGTAGTGGAATTTAAGCTTTCTTTTGTTCTTCTTGGAAAAAGAAGAATCCATTTGACGTTCTCACAATTTCTCTCTTTGTATAAACTTTCTTGTTAAGAAATCTGCAAGAACATTTGATCTTCCTTGTATATAAAGGATGTCATCTTGCAAAAATTTGCTTTGAAACAAGATTTTTGACAACTTTTTGTAAAACATCTTTTGAGACTTTACAATCAGTTATTAAAATAATTTTTTTATTGATTAAATCGTTTTGAAATTTTGAAATACATAAAATTATTGATAAAATTTCTTTTTTGGTAGTGGAATAATTCTTTTGAGGCAAGTCCAAACACCTGAATCGAATATAACCAAGTGTTCTTGATTTGACTCTTTTAGGGGTCAGTCCAAACACCTAAATGGATCTCACCAAATATTCGTAATTTGACTCTTTTGGAATCTTCTTTAAAACCCCCCACCATATCCTATGTCTGTTTTGTAACCTTTGAAAAAGACACGGCCTGAAAAATGCTACAAACTTGCCTTATCCAAAATTTTATCAAGAAATTTATCCGTAAATTCTAGACCTCTTTGAATAAGGGTGATGGTTCCTAGATGGATGTAATGCCTAAGAACCTAATGCACGTTTGAAAAAGAATAACTTTCTTAGCTTAAACAGCTAATATGCTATTTTTTATAACATAGATGAATGCTCTGAGATGTTTTAAAAGTTGTTCTATACTTTTTGAATAAATTAGAACATCACCAATGTAAATAATGATAAAATTTTGATGAGGGTTAAAAATATCGTTAATAATTTTTTGAAATCCTGAAGGAGAATTTTTTAGACCGAATGGCATAACATTCCACTCGTATTGCCCAAAAAGAACATTGAAAGCGGTTTGTACGTATCTTCTTTGATTTGAAATGCCAAAAATCAAATTTCATATCAAATTTTAAGAAGATAATAGCTTTAAGCAATATGTTTAACGGATCTTTCTTTTGAGGTAATGAATATCAAATCCATCGAAGAGCTTTATTGAGAGGTTTGTAAATGATAATGAGTCTAAGAACGTCTCATTCAATTTCTACAGAATTATTGACATAAAAAGCTGAGTAGCTCTAAGGAGATTTACTTGGACGGATTAATCAGTTTCAAATAAATCATTGATTTCTTGATGCAATAATTAAGTAACTCCTTATTTATTTGAATAGGACGAGTCTTGGTAGGAAACATTGAATCATGAAATTTCGTTTTAAATGAAAGTGAAACAACATATCTCTTTCTATCTCAAAAAGCATTAGGAATAGTGGAACATATATCACTTTCAATTTGTTTTTGAAAAAATGAATTTTTTTCTTTTATTGAAGAGTTTTGTAATTGCTCTTCAATTCTTTAAAACTTAATTTCTTCTTTTAGAAATTGAATGAATGATTTTTAAATGGATGCTTGTTTTAAAGAATTGACATCCTTATATGAAGGATGATTTGTAAATTTGAAAAATATTTTTTTGTCCAAAGATATTGGTTTCTAAACCTTTTGAATTTGCTTGAAAATAGTAAATTTGAACAATGAAAGGAGTGCAGTATAACTTCTTAGTTTGAGTTTTTGACTATTAAAAAATATTTTTGAAACTAATATTTGATTTACAAACATGGGCCTTTGAAAGCTTGTATAGAATATTGGGATTTTTTACAGCTATCACCATAAAGACGTTCGGTAGTTTTCTCAAAATATTTTATAGGGAAAAGACCTTCCCTAATTCAATTTTGATCTGCTTCGGAATCAATTAAAACTCTGGAGGTAAATTTTGAAATCTTTGTTGACCACGATATTGCAATACCATTTTTTAAGTTGAATGCAATTAATAACATTAATTTTTTTCCTTTGTCTGTTAGAGAACTTTCTTGAGGAAAAGAGAAGATATCTCTTCTTCAAAGGGGGGGAGGAATCATCATGATTAGAAGTATTCTCTTGTTCCAATGTTTTGGTTTTTAAGAGAATAACTTCCATGCGAACATCTTTCGTCTGACGTTCAAAGATTAAAAATTGAGATTTCATCTCATTGATTCCTGAACGTAATTCAGAACTATAAGATTTTGAAGATGAAACGGTGTTAAATCTATTTAATATATCTTTCATATTAAATGGTGTAACTCTAGATTTTGAAGTGGACGGTAAAAGAATAGAGAACTTCTTTTTTAATTCAGGATCTTCGATCTTCTCAATTTTATCTTGAATAAGTTATTCTTCTTGAGTAAGAACATCTATAGTTTTACAACCACAAATCTTATTACCTTGACTTGAAGTGGAAGAGAATTTTGAATTGGTTTCAACATCAAAGTCTCCTTCATGTTGATAAACTTTTCCAAGCTTAGGATCATTCGAATCTTCATTAGAATTGGAATTGAGTAAATTAAGAAGTTCAAATTTAACATCTTCGTCAATTTGAAAATTATTAATATTTCCTTTCATATGACACTTATTTAAATAATGACATGGTTGATTACATTTCCAACAGATAATGTTTGAAGTTTTAAGAATTTGTTTCTTAAAATATTTTCCTTTTGAATATTTAGGAGGATAATTTTGAAAAGATCGTTTTCTCAAACAAGAAGGAAAACTATTTTTTAATCTTGAGGAAGGAGGAACGACTTCCTCAAAACCTTAATGATCTCAGAATGATCCGAGTTCTTTGTGGCTCTCAGATCATTCTGATTTCAATTTTGCTTCGAGCTTGAGGTCATGCATAATGCTAATCTTTCTTTATTGACGAAGTTTATAATCTCTTCTTAAGTAAGGAGAGCACGAGGAATTATATTATTATGTTGAAGTTCGATAGAATTTCGCAATTTTTTCTACGAAATGTTTTGGAAGTCTAGCTATAAATCTTTATATCCAAAATAATTTAATAATAGTCTTTACGATATAAAACCCTGGAAAGGAACATATCCTTATACCGTGAAAATCACGAAGTTTTGGACAAGTGAGATTTAATAGAATCTCAAATGTTCTATCTTGAAGAAGAGTTGGAGTTCCAATAAAAATGAGAGCAATGAAACTATCATTTTGATGTTGTTCATTGGTAGCTTGTATAATCTTATTACGACCTTCATTATTAAGATAGTTATTCCACCAGCTTTTAAGTTGCCTAGTGAAACCACAAACTAAATTTTTGAAGCCCGTAATAGGAGATATATCTCGAAAAATATAAGATGTGTAACATAAAGCCATATTTTTGAATAATTGAAGATTTGATATTATGTCGGACCATCAATATTCCATTTGTCAATCCCATCGCACTATAAGAAACTTGAGGGTTATTCTTTTCCCATATAACATATCAGAATAAGAAGGACGAGAATAAAAATTTGGAAGTTTTGAAATTTGGCATTTTAATTTATTGATTTGAGAATGCTCGTTCTCAATAAGTTGAGCTTCGAGTTCTTCTAGAGTATCAATAGTATTGATATTCTTAGAAGTATAGAACTTGGAAATTTGAAAAGTAAATTCTTGTAAAATGCTTGATTCAGAAGATAAAGATTCATTTTTTAACTTTGGAGTTACTTTGGAATCAATGTGTTTAAAAATTGTGTGTGAAGGTCTTTTCTCATCTCTTTTAGATAAAGAGGATTCAAACTCGGAATTGGTTTCAATTCTGGCTAATCGTGAACAAACAAATTGAAGAACAATATTAGCATAATTGTTCTAAAATTAAATATATATTTTTTATCCTTTGGTGTAGGGCTAGAATCATCTGGCCATTCAGCAGGAATATTAATTTTCTTGAGAGGTGATGCAAACATTTCAGTGTTCCCAAGGGAAACAACTATTTCTTACACCGGAGGATGTTTAAATTGAAAACTTTGACCATTAAGAGTTTTCCATGTTTTCTTAGCAACATACGTATTTGAATAGATTTCGTTTTAGACGTCTTCTTTGGTGAAATCTTCTTACCAAAAATTTGAAATGTCACTCATAAAAACTTAATTCCTCATGAGAATTATAAAATTCGTCCAATGAAAATTCAATTTCATCTTTTGAGAACATTTTCTTGAGAATGTGACGAAAAGTTTTGACAATAGAAGTTTGATCAGTTTTGAGTTTATTTTTTCAATCAATTGTAGAAAAATTGACATTACATTGGCTATCCAATCTTTTAGATGGATTAGGTAGCATATCAAACCAAGTTGAAGAATCAGGTTGTTCTGATTCATCGTCTTTGTCTTAGGAATGTCACGAGTAGAATCAACTCCTTTGAGTATTTCTGAAAATGTTGAAAACTTGAAGATTGTAAAGGAAATTTAGATCTAGAGGAACAGGACCTTCGAAGACCTTTTGATCTAGAGGAATAGTCTATCTTGTAGACTAGTATGTCATTATAGTTTTATTTTATCCAAATTATCTCTTTAATTTCTAATTGGTTTAGGATATATGATAGTTTTAGAAATAGAACTGATTATCTTTCAAACACTTTTCAAGATGAAGAAGAAACTGATCAAGATCATAGATTTGCATATGCTCATCTACATCATCAATATATTCATTTAATTCTCATGAACTTCAAATTGAACAAAAATTGTATAACGGGACTATTCCAAAGGTAGACAAAAGTTCTATCAATAAAAAAGAAAAGTTTGATTTCCATCAAGATTATGTTATCAAAACTTTAGAGCAAACTCTTGCTATCAAAAATCAAACAGTTTAAATAAATCTATTTTCAAATGATGCTATTCAAACTCATAAAAAGAAAATTAAATATCTTCATGTTGGACTTATTCAAATGGATGTTAAACCGTTGTTTACACTTGCTTTAGATATTCTCATTCTTTTAACTCTTAGAGACGAGATTTCTCAAATTTGAAAACTCATTACTTTCTGTTCTAGAATCAAATCTATAAAGTAGTCCATTTTTTTTCAAATTGTTATACAAATTTTACTATTCATCTCAATAGTTGAGCTATTTTAAATGCTCTTACTCTTCAAATACAAAAAACTTCAACATTAATGATCGTTCAAAAGCATTTGTTGTAATATATCGAATATATTACAAGCTAATGAACACTCAACTCAATATTCGAGCTCTTCACTCATCTTCAATGAAAGAAAGCCTTCTTGTGGAGGTCAACCATCTTCATTCAAATACCATGATTCCTAAAAGGATACCATGGAACCTTCAATTCAAAGGACTTGAATGGGATTTTTAAAATGCTCAAAACCCAATTCCTCTTCCTGTTCGTACAATTCCAAATCAAATAACTTATTTTCCTTGATGGACATGTCAAGATGGTCTTTGATTTTTGATAGCAAGATTTTGCTCAAAAGTGACTTCAAGTTCACCTTGTCTTCCTGAGAGCTCTCTTTAGCACTGTTCTTCAAAGTGCTGCTGTTAAGTTGTCCATGAAGCCATTAGTTTCCATCATTATCTAGAGGTAAGTAACGTAATATGGTGTAAAATGGCATTATATATATATATATATATATGTGTGTGTGTGTGTGTGTGTGTGTGTGTGTGTGTGTATGTATGTATGTATGTATATGAATTACATAAGGATAATGTTAGAATATAATATGACTTACCAGAACATTTGCTAAATTTTAATTACACCAATATATTTAATTTCTTGAAAATGCTTCTTACCTCTAGTAGAAACTTAGCCAGATGTAACTCCTAAATTACTATTAACATTTATTTTATTAGTTTACAAAATTTAGTCTGATTATTTGATTTCTTAATGGACAATTTTTTTTTTTTTTTTGTATGATTTCAGTATGCATATATACTTCATTAAACAAACCGTTTTTTGCCATTTTATAAAAATGGAACTAGACCAACTTAATCTACCAAAAATTGAGAACGAGTTAAGTCATACATTAAACTATCGAGATCAAACTCAGCACTTCTCTGTTAATTGGTAATTGGATAAATTATCTTTGTTAATTGGTTTCTGGTTACCGGTTTTTTTCAGGAGGAGATTTTATTTATTTAGAGAAAATGATAGCTTTTTCTTAATAAACGGGGATCCATTATATTTTTTAGAAGATTCGAGACTCCTTCAATTGCCCTTCATCTTTTCAATTTCGTTAATTTCTTTTATTGTTATTTATTTAATGAGGATCCCTATATGCAAATTTAACGGAAAAATTGGAGGGAAAGACAAAATTTGCAATTAAGTGAAAGGTTGGACATGTCTGATGCTAAAAATATGTTGATGGTACATTAGTAACAGTTTGTAAAAGTAGAAAACGATACGTGTAAATTTCCCTTATTTTTAATGATTAATGAGCACATAAGAAATTAATTATGTAAAGCCGGGTGTAAATATAAAAAGGCTATAAATTTAAAGCTAGTTTATTGAGCAATTGATTATACTTAACGATAATTCTCGTACACTTGGACTTTTTGGTTAGGTACACCTATAGACAATATAAGGGGAAAAAATAAATCGTATTTATTATTGTGTAGAGAGCATTGAGCTGGCCCATCGAGAGATAACATGTAGAACGTATAAATATCTACGAACTTTGCAAATAGGCGTATCATGAAACCATATGAGATTGACATATAAGAATACATATTGAAAGAGAATTCATTGAATACATAATCATTTACTCGCTACGCGGCAAATATACCTTCCAAGGGAGAACAAATTTTTAAAATCGTCATTTGGCCGTACTCGCTACGAGTAAACCTACCACAGTATAACACATTGCACAAACTATCATATAACGGCCCTTTGTGTTGCAAATATCCCTAACAAGTGACCATACATTGCATACATCATCATTTTGTCGTTGGCACAAGTAATATACGTAATCATCGCAGGTGAATGGGATCAATAAATTGTCGTTTCCTATTATGTTGCGAATATACCGGCCATTGAAGAATGTAATATAAATATCTGTGTAAATTACACAATTGAAGACAAAGAACCGACTGACCACTTTATAGGTCTAATACCAAAACAATTTTATATTATTCAAAATAAATGAAATTATTTAGATTAATTAAAACTAAAATAGTTGACTATTCTCTCTTTTGTTACATTTTTCACATTAAAGATTCATAAATGAAAAGAGAGAACAATGACAAAATGTGTTAATGTATCATAGCTGGATTAGCAGAGTAATAGAAGTATTATGATTGAATAAACAAACAAAAAATAAAAATCTATCACATATAAGAGTATTTTCAATTCTTATGTATACATTCAGGGTGGAGCCATGGCGGCATAAAATTATAAAACTCAATTATAAACGATTTAACTTATAAATAAATAAAATGATAAAAATGAGTGACAGTGAAATTTGACGTATATACAATAATTTGAGTATTTATAAATTGATTTATAAAATTTGCTAAAGGGGGGACTAAATTTTTCTGTCAAAAGAATACAAAATTATACATACAAAAAATTTATATAATGATTCCAAAGAAGCTTTTGAGACCCGTCAAAGTGTGGGTCCTACCTAATTGCATGTCTGACTCGTGGAAACTGGCCATGAAGAAGGATTCATTATAAGACACCCCCCCTTCCCCCGAAGGGTTACTGCAAGTTCTACCATGAATCCTCATAGCCATTGTTGTACAGCTCTCTGCATTAAATTCATAATCTGTAGTGTACTCACAGTTGAAGTCAGCCGTTCCATTTAATTCACACTTTTCGGTTGCTCCTTTAAGGCCTTTCATCATCTGTATCTTTTTTTTTTTTTTTAATCGTGTACATATACAAAATAACAGTTCTGATTTTCTGCCATTTCTACATTACTTCTGGTTTCAGAGGGAGAGAAAATGGCCCCTGGACAACATACTTGCTGCGACAAACAAAAAATTAAGAGAGGGTTGTGGTCACCTGAGGAAGATGAGAAACTCATAAGACACATTTCTGCCTACGGCCATGGCTGTTGGAGTGCAGTTCCTAGACTTGCAGGTATCATTTTTAGAAACTTAATTTCCACACACACACACACATGTGTGTGTAAACACAGTGTTTGCGCCCTAACGAATCATCATTTTTTTCAAAAAAAAAATTAAAATCACAATCGACGGATTTCAACCCTCCCCTAAAAGGAGGTTTAAAATGAGTCAAAGAAAAGACTTTGCTCTTATCTCTTCATCTAAGCTTGGCCTCTAACGGGACCACGTTTATATATACAGTTACAACAGTTTTTGTTCTTATTTTGGTGCAGGGTTGCAGAGATGCGGCAAGAGTTGCAGGCTGAGATGGATAAATTACTTGAGGCCGGATCTGAAAAGAGGGAGTTTTTCTCCAGAAGAAGCTGCTCTCATAATTGATCTCCACAATATTCTTGGCAATAAGTGAGTGCCATGATCCCATAATAATGNGCGGCAAGAGTTGCAGGCTGAGATGGATAAATTACTTGAGGCCGGATCTGAAAAGAGGGAGTTTTTCTCCAGAGGAAGCTGCTCTCATAATTGATCTCCACAATATTCTTGGCAATAAGTGAGTGCCATGATCCCATAATAATGAATTATTTCAGTTTCAAATCAATGCAAATTGATATTTCTCTCTTTTGTAGGTGGGCTCAGATAGCGAAGTACCTTCCTGGAAGAACAGACAATGAAATAAAAAACTTTTGGAATTCAAGCATCAGGAAGAAACTCATGGCAAGGAATCTTTCTAATTCAGCCAGGAGCAATTATCAAGGCTTGAGCACAATGAATTTTAACTCTTATCTGATCCCAACTGCCAAAATGGATCGAGTCTACATCCCTCCTGCAGCCCCAAATAATCCACTGCCACAAGGGTTTAATCAGGTGAATATCAATACTAATTTAATCCCAGAGCTGACTTCTTTTCCCAGATCATCTTTGGATGCATCTGCATATAATCTGCCTCCACTGGCATGGATGGCATCAGAATACCATCAGCCTCAACTGGTTGATCATCAGCAACAATTTATTAAACAGAAAGATACTTCCATGTTCATCAATGGTGGCCCAGCGGCACCACAGTTTTTCGACGCACCACCATTAATGAGGACTTACGCGGATACATCAGTAATTAATGGGTTGCCAAAACTCTGGGAAATGACCAATGGGAATCAGATTGGAATGTATTCATCTGCTTCACCAGTTCTTGAAACAGTTTCTGAAGGTTATTCAGGATTCCCTTCTGGGCATTATGCACCTGAGATGCAGATGCCTGCAGTCGGTCATATCCTGTTCATCCAATCACTCATGTCTACATTCAACTCATCATCCTCGCACTCTCAAGCACAGCCTCCACTACCATGCAGCGGGCCGTTTCTATTGAACCCTAATCAGCCTTCAGGCTGGATCAATCCCTAGGCATGGTGGTGCTCAATTGAATTTTCTGATCTATGGCGGGGATCATTAAATGCCATGAATAAGAGTTTTTAAGGTTATGATGCTTTAGCCGGATTTCACTTGTTCAACTAGCAATTTATATTTTTGATTTATTATATTCTGATAAAAGACCTCAAGGGCCGTTTTGATTTCTTTCTCTCCTAAAGTTCAAAATTTGTGGCCACTTTGGCGTAATAACACAAGCTTAAATTGCAATATTAAAGAATCAATGAAAGAATTCAATTGTTGGTTTAGTGAACCTTAAATACAAGATGTGCACATATTTAATACAGAAGTGTGCTTCTGACTAAAGAGTGCTGCGTAGGTGCAACCAAAATCGTAGCTCGTAGTATATATGTATGCATTCATGCGACTTATGAGACACGTGGTTAAACAAATGTCTAAACAAAAGATTCAAAATTACACAAGAACAAACGCACGAAAACTGAGCACACACAAGTCCATCGATAATCCGCATACAATTACATCTTCTAATTGAAGAGCGTACAAGTACATCATACATTTTTTACTGCACGAGGTTGTGTGTACCTACCATAGTCAACACACGGGCAAGTGAGAGAAATGGAACACAGTGACTTTTTTTACAAGTAAAAGTTAGTGCCAGATTAAATCACTTTTTTACTTAAACGTAAATTTTTTCTGTTCAGTCAAAGGTTCTTTATACTTGATATAAGGTGCACATAGGAGTACTGATGTAGCGGAAGATTATAGAAAAGATTAAGAACCTCACAAAGATGAGAAAACTCACTAGTAATTTTATTTAATTCAAAAACTGCGACCTCAAAGAGCTTACAATGCTTTAAATAGTAAAACCCTAACAAAATTCAGAAAATAAATAATAAAAATAAAAAAAAAATGATATTTTTCCATTTCTGGAAAAAAATTCTAGATAACAATATAAATTGAAAATCCTAAAATTCAGGATCGTCCTCCAACAAATGGAATACGAATCCCAATTTTGTTGAATGGGATATTACCAGAATAAAAATTACCATAAACGGCAAAAACGCTTAATCGGGGCCTAAACGACGAAATTTGTCCAAAATTCGATAAACGTCGAGGCCAAAGGCGCTAAGTTGTTGACCCGTTTCCAATCGAATTAGACTAGTAATTTGTCAAAAACGGACAAACTCGAAGTTATCATGAAATCATTATTTTACCTTGCGATCTCACTTCATCATAAACTCTAACTCCTTATACACTTCATCATTCTCTCAATGGTGAGAAAAATTTGCCCTCGAATTTGACGGGGAAGAAG
>CAIGRP010010154.1:0-14030 GCA_903798385.1 Fraxinus cuspidata | reverse complement strand
CCCATCTACTCTGTAGAACTTCTAACTTCAATTCTTGCACTCTCCGTTGATCTCATTGGATGTGTGCTCCTTCAAAACAAATCTCAACTTCTAGTTTATTCCTTAGCTCTCTTGGGCTGCGCGCTCCTAACGTCAGATCCCGACTTCTGGTACCTCATTTTAGTCCTCCTGAATTTGTACTTCTATAATAGCTCCAGATCCCTAGTATCAATTTATCTCTGATGGAATAGATGGTTTGGTATTTGATCAAAAGATTTTATGTGTTTTAATCTGTGGTTTAATGTGAAACAATATGACTATATCAACAAATCAAAGTTTGGATGANCCTCCTGAATTTGTACTTCTATAATAGCTCCAGATCCCTAGTATCAATTTATCTCTGATGGAATAGATGGTTTGGTATTTGATCAAAAGATTTTATGTGTTTTAATCTGTGGTTTAATGTGAAACAATATGACTATATCAACAAATCAAAGTTTGGATGAATTTATGACTCAAATAATATGGTGGTTGAATCTTTGAATCAATGAATGTGTTTTGGATCTTTAAAGGAATGATCTCTATCGAAAAATATGATTTAACACACTTTTGAACGTCTCATGGGGTGTATATTTATAATTGGTATGTTCGGGATGAAAATGTACTCAAAATCAGCTTAAATATTGATTATTATTGTTCCTTGAATATATGCCTTGCTCGAGCTCCAGGCCAACGACATGTTAGCGGCAGCTGAGTAATCGTCGATGTTTTATAATTTTTATCTTTCAATATTCGATTGAAGTGATTCAAAATGAAAAGTAAAGCTAATTTAATGGACTACAATTCTTCTAGAAGTGGCCTTGTCCAAATTTCAATGTTTTCTTTGTGAAAAATGAGTTGCAAATTGCGACGAAGAATTTAGAGCATAACTTGATGCAATTTTTTGACACTCTTTAGACTTCTAATTCCATGCCGTTGATCATATGTGATCTTATTAGACATCTTGGACTCCTTTTAAGAACTATATTACCAATTTCAACTGATTTGCTATAATTAGTACTCAATAACTCATATTTTGATTTTAATTACAACTTGATAAACTTCTAATACAATTCAATTATGACTTGATTTTGACTAAGGAAATTATCAATTACAAATTTTGAAATTGCTAATTATAATTTGGACTTAACACAATAGAAACAATAATATGACAACTAACTGAAAACAACTAGGCTCGTGAATTAAACCCCAGTTGGACAGCCATTATTTGGGGAAAATAGATCTTTGAATAGTAATTCTTATGAGAATGTCTGGTAAAAAAGTAGGAAAAATTTTTGAATCTACTATAAAATATTTTGTTGTATAAATGTGTAATTGAAAATTAGTATGTAAAAAAAAGAGTTTGAAATAATAATTGTCAAACAAGGGTCAAATTAAAAGGCTAGATTCTTGATTGGATCTATTTAGACCATACTAAAAAAGAAAAATATGTATGTTTGCCTATTTACATTGTTCCATCTTTATTAATTTAAGGAGTAATAGAAGAATATTCTCTGTAAACGTTTCCATTTGTGAAACTATTAGAAATCGCAAAAAACCTGCTATTTCAAACGTTTTACGCAAAAACATCCCTTACATCAACATATGTGTGGTGCGCCGCTAAATCACATGAAAAAATAGGAAAATGGATAAATAAGAAATGGTAAATGCATCAATTCATATTTTCATCTTTAATAACACCCTCCCACACCAATATTTTCTTTATGTCCCTCATTTCATTACGCGACACCAATTCTTTCATTATGTGACACCAATTCGTTCCTTTTGTACGTAGTTGCAACCACTTCACCCTTAGCTTTCATGGACTCTCGTCTATGCATATGTAGAATGAAGATTGAGCAGAAGACTTCGGGGACAGTAGTGAACCCAGGAAGAAGATTCTTCACATGCACATGACGACTGGTAATGAAAACCCGAACATAATTTTTGAACCATTTTTTATTGAGTATGCTCTACCTTTGATATTTTTTTGGTTTTCTACAGCGAAATGGAGGTTGTGGGTATTTCTCGTAGTTTGACTCACCTATGTGCAATAGATTTGTGGAGATCATACCTGGGCTATTGAGATCCAAAAATGCATTCCAACAAAAGCTGTTAGAACTGTAAAAGCAGATCAATGATTTTAGATTTAGATCTTGTGTTTTGGGGTTTTTGTATGGGTGTGGAGTGATGTGGGTTTTTGGCAAAAAATAAAGCTTCGATCACTTTGTGATGTGTGTATTGAATAAATGTTTGTAAATGTTGTGCTTTTGTGTTCAAATTCATTATGTTGATGTTCAATGTGATGTTTTAGTTACCTTATCTATTTCATTTCTTCTTGCCTGCTTGTTCATTTGCAATGACTGCGTGACACATCATTCGATCCGAATTGGCTGCAAAAAACCCCCTAAACATTGAATAGAATTTATAATACAACCCTGAAAACATATAACAATGTGATATACAACTCTATATTATTCTAAATTTGAGACATTTAAACCTCCTTTTTATGTGCGTTTGCACGAAATCAACCATGGAGTGATGAAGATTGTGAATTACAACCTTATAGTACTGATCCAATTCAATATTACTCACACCAAAAAAGGAAATCCACTTACCCAAAGTTGTACATTGACACACCAAATATTACTAGTCGATAATAACAATTGTTCACATTACTATGGAATAATAACCAATAGCATTACAACTAAGAAAAACATGACAAAAACTGACAATAGCATTTCAGTTTGCAGCTGGTTGTTCCCTTCCTCTGCACTTCCTCCAGTTACCCAGAAGCACTACATGAACACCTCATCACCATTCCATTCCTTGATTGAGGTGCATCAGTAGATGACATTGTGTTGGATAGTGTGGACTTTATTTGCCTCATTTTTTTGCTTCTTTTTGGTCTCCTAGTCTTCTTAGGATGTGTTTGATAGATATTATTGAAAAAAGAATTTGTTTTAAATAGTGATATGATGGGAAATATGTGGTTAAAAAAAAAGAAAGAGTTATTAATGTGATGAAAAATATTATTTTCTTGAAGAATATGTGGTTGAAAATGAGTTTTGAACCAAACAGGGGCTTAGTATATACAGGCGGTGTCAAGGGATTGAGTCCAACATTCGGTTATGTATCTGGGCTTGTCACTAGGAATATTGTCGGTGTATACTACTAAACATACACTTCTTTCTTAAATACATCATCTACGTAATCTGTTACATTCTGCATGCCTTATGATAGTAGTGTCGCAATGACATGGCTGCATGGTATACCTATTAACTGCCACATCCGACATGAAGAAGTCCTAGCAGTCAGTCAATTGCATACAAAGTTTGAGTTTCATGGTGTCGTATTTAGACAGCAAAAGAGCTATATTTTTCTGAATGATTTTCATTATTTAAGGGCCCACAACTCCTCTCCATTTGTTGCATACCTCCATCCTTGCCATAATTCGTCGCATCAAGTACATTTGAATCTCCTCTAACATTGACAAGATAGGCTTCTTTCATACACTCAATATTGTCGCGACGAAGGATTCCAATAAATTGTTCAAAAGCACATCACAATTATTCCCCACTTTGAAATTCGATTTATTCCATGATTTGTTGGCTTCAACTACAACCAACCGTATGTAGCAGGGTCCAGATCACACATCTTATTCATCTGTGTCACTTATACAGCTTCAGTTTTGACTGTTGCTACTGCCCACTGAAGTTGTTGCAAAGATGTCGTACATAGGTACGATGCTCAGCATGTTCAAGTATTTGTTCAAAAACTTGTACAAGCCCTTTCTGCTTATCTGATATGAAAACCCAATGGTGGCTATTAACTATACCCAAATCACTTCTCAACAACTCCAAAACCATCACCCTCATGCATCCATTTATGAGTCCCACCTTCAGTACTCCCAGACATATGTACAATATTTTAAACTCTTGAGCACGGCCCTCCAACTACGTAGTTGTACCAACATTTGTATGTTTTAGATACTCACAATAATCCCATAAATTTTGTAGTGGTAAGTGCCAAGTCTTTGGTTCAATAATACTGCCACCTACTCACGTCTCCCAAATTATCCCTTTTTAACTTTATCAAAAAATGCACTCACAGACATATTAAGCTCATCCTTCCATGAAGACAAATAACTATGGGCTAAGTTCTTTAGAGTTAGTCGCATGTTCCGATAGACTAATGCACAATTGTGGTCATCATTGTAAGTCTTCACCACAAAACTTTTTTTTTTAATCTTTCACCTTGCTTGCGTACAATAGCTTTACACGGGATTTCTCATTGTATACTGCTCGCAATCTATACCCTTCGCCCTTTGACATATTTGATCTCCTGGTTTGATGTTATAGAATGCTCAGTTAAGGCCAATTTCTAAGCTGTCTCTGTCTTGAAAACCATACCTGTAGTGCAAAAATGAAAAAGTTAAGGATGTAAAACATAAACCATATTTCCTCAAAAGGAGTTTTATAACAGAACCATTTTTCCTGGGGGGATATATCAAAACGTATTGAATACATAAGAGGGATCGTTCAAATGTATTAGCATTATCAGGGGGTTTGATAAACATTTTGGAAATTTGGTTGCTCCATGTCGGTCAAGGGAATGAATTTATCCGTTCGTCTCCTCTTTCTAGATATTGTTCCTTCATCTTTTTCACTATACAAACTTTGTAACTCACCTGACTCTCCATTGTCAGTATCTTTAACTTCTTACCCATCGTACAATCCAAAAACAAAATCAAAACTAAAATTAGCTTGCTCCTCAACCTCGTCACTAGCTTCAGGTTCATCCTTAATCCCGTAATCACTTTCCACAAAGCCTTCAATTTCATCTTCCATTCTATCATTCGGTTCTTCCTCACCTAACTTCAGGTTCTCTTCATGCTGATCTGGTTGTAAAGTACTAACTCCAGCTTCGTACCTAAGTGTTTTCTCAAATTGCGACCACAATTCCTCTACATTTTTAGGCACACAATTACCAACATTCACCTTACCCAAACCACCTTCATCTACATCAAACATCAGGATGTAGCAACCTTATGTGGTACTTTTAACCATTCATTGCGGGCACTGCTCTCTTGGACCTCAAGTATTGGTTTTTGGTATGGTTCTAAGGTAAATCTACTGTCTACCTAGGCACAACTACATAAATCTAAAAAAATCTATGTCGTTTAAGGTCCTTCAACATCTCCCTTACATTAAATTCACTACGTCCTCAAAATAATAAACAAATTACCTTTATGCATCCTGAAGTAAAATTCTAAAGGCCTACAGTCATCATAAACATACTCAAAAGCATGTAACCATTATTTATTGAAGTAATCAGCCCTCACAAAATCTAAAAACATCACAGTACCATGTTCACACTTGATATGATTCGGCTTGTAGAAGAAGACACCACCAATGTATATAGCCATTGTGAAGCTGTTTGTGTATCTGGATGGATGATAATGTCAACTAGGGTTAGTATAAGAATCAGTTCAAGACCTACATCAAACAACAAAGCAAACTTCTTCAAACACTCTGAGTTTTGGAGCATCCATTCTCAATTATCACAATCAAACTGTAAATATACAAAAAATTTGAGACATGAAGGTTCTCTACGATTTCCAATAGGTAGGGGATATAGGGAAAATGGAAACGCTTACAATGAGTATTCTGTTATTAATCCTTAATTTAGTTTATCAAGTATGGCACTATAGCTTTATCACATGGTTGCATTTTAGGCTATTCTTATTTTTTTTCCAACAAGGTAAAATAAGTGTCTATCTTTAACATTTTTGGACTTGATGACGTCAGGCCGTTAAACCATGTCATCGACTATCAATTGTTGAATTCATGTCAAAAAATCAGAGATTTTCAAAGTAAAATGCCTTTTCATTTAATTCAATAATCATAAAGTGCTCATTTTAACCATAATGGTAAATATGTCATAATAAAGCTAAAACAGGAGCCTAGCTAGAAGGAAATGATCTCTTTGATAACCATTAGTCAAACGTCAATGTTTAACAGCTGTTATGCCGAATATGAGGTTAATCATGCTAATTGAGTAGCCAAATATATAAAATAAGTTAACTTAGTGACTAATAAGTCAAATAATTCTTCAAGGATCAATTTGAAAATTTTACTTGAATTTTAGTGATCATTAATTAAATTAACTTTGGTTAATTTACTAGAATTATGCTAGTTGTATATTATCTGTGTACAACTTGGATGACATTTAAATATGTGGTAAAATCAAGATTATTGATTGTTTTAAGTATTTGATAAATTAATGGTAAGATTATATGCCACATGGTTCAATGCAAAGTAGAATATCAACTAAAATGTATATGTAACAAAATTGAGTCTATTAACAAAATTGGACAAGTGTCTAAATTGGACTAAAACAATAAGTCAAGCAACTTGATTGCAATAATTGAAGTTGAGTGATCCGTCGAAATGTTTCTGTAAGTTCAGTGACTTGACTGCATTAAATTAAAGTAGAGGAACCCAATTAACATTTTAATACAACTTGAGTGACCAATTGCGTGTTTTATCCAACAATATTCGTATCTCCAATTTCTTATTACGCGTAAAAACGGAAAATTTTCCAGTTTCCTCCTGTCCTGGACTAGAGGCACTAAAAAACGCAATTGAGATTAAGCAAAAACGTGGTATTCAAATCTCGCGTTGAATATCTTCGATCAGAATTTGACAAATCGGAAAAATCTAAATCTGATGCCAAAACTGTTCCTCCTCTCTCGTCGCAGGCAGTAGCGACGACTCCAGTGGTATGTCTCCCTCTGTTCTTCGTTGATCCGGTTCCTATAATTCACATTCAGACTCCAATTTTGTTTTTGATTGCTTGAGTGGATGTGATAGATCTTGCCGTGATTTTGTTCGAGCGTTTGGGTTTAGCTGCTCTTGAGTTAGATCTGTCTAGTTTAGATTTAATGGTTTTTTATTTTCTGCACGAGTTTCGGCAGGAAATGAAATTATTTGAATGGTTAATCCGTGTAGTTTATTCATGAATTGGATATCAATGCGAATTGTACAAAATGGGTTATTCAACTGCGGGCACTGAAGAGTTCGCTTTTTCCCCCTTTTTTTTTTTAGATGTATAGGTCTCGATCTTAAGTCTGGTTCATTTTATATTTCTCTGTAGAATGCTTCTACTTCGAATTAATGTGAAAATAAAAGAGAAAATAAAGTTATGTGAAATTTAACTCTTTCACTTGTGGGCAGTAAAATACTGAATACTTCCACTATGTGGTGATTTAATTTTTTTTCCCCATCAAAATTACTATTTTTTATTTTGTCTAAAAATATTTCTAGTTGATGGGATAAGTTCTTATGCAGAAGCTATCTCCGGTTAAGATCATGTTTGCTATTCGAGGAGATCACATGTAACATGATGACCATGATGCTAATTACTAACACAGCGAGAGGAAATGTTTCAGATATATTTCAATAACAATAATGTAGCTGTGTCCTTGGAGTTATTATCTGTTGGAGCTTTATGTTCTTAAAAGCTCCATTTTTGTATGCTACATTTGGGAAGGAGAAGACGTATTTTAATCATGTTGCCTCCCATTAAAATAAAATTTATATGTTAAGAGTATTACTAATCTCCATATTTCATGAAGAATTCTTATTGTTACCACCTTGTTTCTTTCTTTGATCCGCATTCATATATTTACTCGTCATATTTTGGTAAAATTGTACAAGTCAGGTCATTGATCTCTCTATTATTGTAAAAGGCATGATTTGGCCAGACAGAAGGGCCTTCTTCACGCGTTAGCTGTTTGCACCCTTCACGGTTGAGTTAAAGAGAGTTTTATAAGCAAGATCAGTATGATGTGCCTAAATGGACAAAACAAAGCCTATGGGCTAGTTAAGCCCACATGTGCCTTCAAGCCTTCAGGTGGTGCCTTAGCTTGTATTGTGAATTCAGAAATTGGTGCTGTTTTGGCTGTAATGAGGAGAAATGTAAGGTGGGGAGTTCAGTATGCCACTGATGATGAGCAGATAGAGCATTCTCTCATAAAATCCTTTAAGGAACTGCGGAAACAGATTTTCTCGTGGCAGCATGAGTGGCACAGTGTTGATCCTGTTGTGTATCTCCAGCCGTTTCTGGACGTGATTAAATCTGATGAAACTGGTGCACCGATCACTGGAGTTGCTCTTTCATCTGTTTACAAAATCTTGAATCTAGAGATACTTGATTTAGAAACTGTGAATGTTGATAACACTTTGCATCTAATAGTTGATGCTGTGACAAGCTGCCGTTTTGAGGTGACAGATCCTGCTTCTGAAGAAGTTGTGCTGATGAAGATTCTTCAAGTTCTTTTGGCTTGCATGAAAAATAGAGCATCAATTAATCTGAATAACCATCATGTCTGCAGCATTATAAATACTTGTTTTCGAATTGTTCATCAAGCAAGCTCTAAAAGTGAACTCCTTCAAAGGATATCACGCCACACGATGCATGAACTGATCAGGTGTATTTTTTCACACCTTCCCAACGTTGACAATAAACAACATATATTGGCTCAAGGAAGCAGGTCTTATCCTAACACGGAGGTAACAAAAAAGAATTCTTCACATTTTATGTGACATATTTGCCCATCTTTATAACTAAATTATGCATCAGGCATGATGATAGATGTTACGCAGTGCTCAAAAAGCTGTTGCTATTAATTTTTTTTTGAAATTGGGATATGCTCTTCCAGATTAACACCAAGAGGCATACAGGACATCGTAAATTTTTCAGTAGAAATTTTATATATTATTTCCTGATGTATTTAATGTAAATGATTTACGAGTCGTTACCATTCAAAGATAGATATAAAACTCAGGATCATCAAACTTGTGCTATTCAAGGTTAGATTGAGCACTGTAATTATTAAAAAGGACCATTTTATCAGTTGTCTGAGGCCAATTCTGTTGTTATTGAAAACTTCTTGCATGGTTTGAGGGTTTACAATTGAAAGCTAGGTTAAGTCATTATTTAGCCAAAAATAGTAGTTTGAGGTCATTCCCATGTGTTATGGATATTTTGTACATGATTGAGGAGGTTGAAAGAATAGATGCATTTATGGTTTTTTTAAAAATTGAGGCACTGTTTCTTTATTAATTTGTGAAGCTTGTACTTCATTGCAGGTTGGTGTGGCAGCAGAAAATCAAACTTTTGAGGATAAACAATA
Source organism: Fraxinus cuspidata (assembly GCA_903798385.1). Classification (NCBI taxonomy): domain Eukaryota; kingdom Viridiplantae; phylum Streptophyta; class Magnoliopsida; order Lamiales; family Oleaceae; genus Fraxinus; species Fraxinus cuspidata. The sequence goes on along the minus strand of CAIGRP010010154.1, from coordinate 4,813 downwards.
TGATAATGGTCACAACAGTGCAGAATCTGACAATAATAAACTGGAAGGCGACTCAGATGTTCCGGCACACACAATAGCAGTCGAGATGGGTGATAAAATAAATGAAATTGAACAAGGGAAAGCTACCTCACCTAATGGAGATTATTCTATGATGGATCCATATGGGGTCCCATGCATGGTGGAAATATTACATTTCCTGTGCTCTCTTCTTAATGTGATGGAGAACATAGAAACTGGTCCTAGAACTAATCCTATAGCATATGATGAAGATGTTCCTCTATTTGCGTTGGGTTTAATCAATTCAGCAATAGAATTAGGTGGGGCTACTTTTGAAAATCACCCTAAATTATTGTCTCTGATACAAGATGAATTGTTTTACAACCTGATGCAGTTTGGTTTGTCGATGAGTCCACTGATTCTTTCAACAGTATGTAGCATTGTCCTCAATCTGTATCATTATCTTCGTACTAAGTTAAAACTTCAGCTTGAAGCTTTTATCTCCTGTGTGTTGTTGAGGATCTTGCAAAGCAAGTATGGAGTGTCTTACCAACAGCAGGAGGTTGCTATGGAGGCTCTTGTTGATTTTTGCAGGCAGCCTACATTTGTTGCTGAGATGTTTGCCAATTATGATAGTGACATATCCTGCAGCAATGTATTTGAAGGCCTTTCGAACTTGTTATCAAAAAGTGCCTTTCCAGTGAACAGCCCGTTATCTGCAATGAATACTCTTTCTTTGGATGGTCTGGTTGTTTTGGTACAGGGCATGGCTGACAGAATAGGTCATGATTCAACAGCTTTAGATGAGGGCGAACCTGAACTTCAGGAATATTATCCATTTTGGACCTTGCAATATGAAAGTTGTGGTGAACCTCATCAATGGGTTCCATTTATCCATAGGATGAAGCACATAAAGAGGAAGTTAATGATTGGAGTCGATCACTTCAACCGAGAGCCCAAGAAGGGTCTAGAATTTCTTCAACCATTACATTTATTGCCTGATCCACTTGATCCTCAAAGTGTAGCACACTTCTTTAGATATACAGCTGGCTTAGATAAAGCTGTTGTAGGCGATTTGCTAGGAAGCCACGATGAATTTTGTATTCAAGTGCTTCATGAATTTGCTAGGACATTCAATTTTCAGGGCTTGAATTTGGATGTTGCTTTGCGCATTTTCTTGGAAACTTTCAGATTGCCTGGAGAGTCTCAGAAGATTATGAGAGTGCTCGAGGCATTTGCAGAGAGCTACTATTTTCAATCGCCAAACATTTTTGCCAATGTAGATGCTGCTCTCGTGCTGTCATATGCTATGATATTGCTTAACACAGACCTGCATAATGCACAGGTGAAAAAGAAGATGAGAGAAGAAGATTTTATTCGCAACAATCGTCGTATAAATGGAGGAAATGATCTACCTCGAGAGTATTTGTCTGAGCTTTATCACTCTATCCGTGACAATGAGATTCGTATGGTTCCAGAACAAGCTGCTGGTGTTGCGGTTATGACACGAAGCCACTGGATTGGTCTAGTGCACAAAGCAAGGGAAACTGCACCATTTTTCGTAAGCGAATCTGGATGTCACTTTGACTATGATATGTTTGCTATTTTATCTGGTCCTTCAATTGCTGCTATTTCTGTGGTATTTAAACACGCGGAGCAGGAAGATGTTTTGCAGTCATGCATTGATGGGTTTTTGGCCATTGCCAAACTTTCAGCTTCATATAATAATGGTAAAGTCTTGAATGACTTGGTTGTCTCTCTTTGCGAATTTACGACCCTCATGCATCCATCTTTCGTTGAAGAATCTAGTCTTGATTTTGGGGATGATACCAAAGCTAAGATGGCAACTGTGACAGTTTTTACCATTGCAAACTGTTATGGCGATCACATTCACTCTGGTTGGAGGAACATAGTGGAGTGCATCTTGAGTTTGCAGAAGTTAGGCCTTCTTCCTACTCGTCTTGCTAGCGATGCTGCTGATGACTTGGACTCTTCTCCTGTTCTTGATCATGCAACACCAGCAGCAACTTCCTCCCCAGCTTCTCAGGTGCCAGCAACAGTTCCTGCAAGGAAATCATCTGGCCTTATTGGCCGGTTTAGCCTACTGTTATCTCTCGATACGGAAGAACCTGCACCCCAACCTACAGAAGAACAGCTTGCTGCTCGTCAACGTACTCTCCAGATGATACAAAATTGCCACATCGATAGCATCTTTGCTGAAAGTAAGTTTCTACAAGGAGAATCTCTATCACAGCTTGTTCATGCTCTTATATTGGCCAGAGGGTGTTCTAGCAAGGGAAATAATAATCTGGAAGATGAGGACACAGCCGTCTTTTGTCTAGAACTGCTGATTGCAATCACTCTAAACAACCGAGACAGAATCATGCTTTTGTGGCAGAATGTTTACGAACACATAGCCAATGTTGTTCAATCAACATTAATGCCCTGCGCTCTTGTTGAGAAGGCTGTCTTCGGGCTTCTTCGAATATGTCAGCGATTACTTCCTTACAAGGAAAATCTGACCGATGCACTTCTCAAATCTCTGCAACTGGTATTGAAACTGGATGCCCGGGTTGCAGATGCTTATTGTGAACAAATCACGCAGGAAGTAATGCATCTCGTGAAAGCAAATGCAATGCAGATAAGGTCTCATATGGGCTGGCGCACAATTATATCCTTACTTTCAATTACAGCTCGACATCCAGAAGCATCAGACGTTGGTTTTGAGACGCTATCTTTTATCATGTCTGATGGGTCATATCTCTTGCCTACAAATTACGTTCTTTGCTTGAATGCGGCCAGGCAGTTTGCCGAGTCTCGAGTCGGTCATGTTGATCGATCAGTGCGATCCTTAGATCTGATGGCTGGTTCAATTGCTTGTCTTGTGAAATGGTTTCAAAAGACCAAGGAAGCTGTGGATGAGGAGGAGGCAGCTATAAAGATGTCCCAGGATATACTCGAAATGTGGATGAGGCTTATACAGGGCCTCAAAAAAGTGTGTTTAGATTCGAGAGAAGAGGTCAGGAATCACGCCATCGTGTCGTTACAAAGATGCTTGACAGGATCAGATGGGATTCGTATACCAAATGATTTGTGGCTGCAATGTTTTGATCAGGTGATCTTCACCTTACTTGATGAATTACTGGAAGCGGCTCAGCAAAATTCTCCAAAGGAATATCGCAGCATGGAAGGATCGATGATTGTGTCCCTCAAGCTATTGTCAAAAGCATTTCTACAGTCATTGCAAGAAATTTCGCAATCAACATCCTTCTGCCAACTTTGGTTAAGGGTTCTCAGTTGTATGGACAAATACATGAAGATGAGAATCAGAGGGAAACGGAGTGAAAAAATCCATGAATTAGTACCCGAGCTTCTCAAGAACACACTGCTTATCTTGAAGAACAGTGGAATTCTTGTGCCAAGTGATCCCGTTGGAGGGGACAGTTTCTGGCAATTAACATGGTTGCATGTGAAAAATATAGCTCCATCTTTGGAATTGGAAGTTTTTACTAGTGAAGAATTGGAGAAGTTGAAAGAAAAACATGTGAAACCTGGATGTAGCCCTCTCCCAGATGGAAACATTCTGGTTCCCCCAAATGAAACCACAGCGTAATCTGGTATGCATTGATAGAATTTTATTTATACATTAAAGAACAGGTCAAAAATTCGAAAGCTGGAAATGGAATCCATAGCTCTGCAGCCTAAAGCAGGCAAGCTATATGGATTCTACAATTCATTCTACTTACGAAATTCGACTGTAAGATTTTAATCTCGTACCTTCACAATTTAGGAAATTTTGTTGGAGGCTTTTCGGTTGCTCTGCTGGTTTTTGGAGTAAGCCAGATGGGGAGTAAGTCTGAAATTTATTTCCTGGTCTAGCGTCATTGCCATTCTAAACGCATCTATTTTTGTACAATTACACAGTATTTTAACAGTATGATATAGAATTATAGTAGAATTTGTTTTTTGGATTTCTAGAATGTTGCTTCAGTTTTTTTGGAGATCTTTCTTCCTGTCATTCTACATTTCATTGTAGTTTCAAATTATTATTTTTCCCTCTATCTAATATCTTATTTTAAAGAACGACAATGAATGTGCTTTTAAATCCACCAAGCAGGCTTTGTACAAGAAATGTAATATTCAGAAGTAACGATTGCAGGTAGATGCTCCATTATTGATGAATTCCCAGTCTAATCGTTGAAGGATAATTTTTTGAGCTATATTCCCCCCGTAATGAGGGCCATTGTAAGAGAAATATGTATGCTAATTGTTACAAGCTTACAATTTATCTGATTAGTTATTATGTTCTTTCACTTAAACATTTGGACGCAATTATTCCGTAAGAGTTATCATATTAATTGATTGACGTTCTTATGAGATGGGTACTGAGTGCGGCATCTCATCACTGGCTTGCAGTGGGCGAGCCCTCTTAAGAGCATGAGCTAGACAATTAGATTTCGAAGCAGGCAGAAAGCTCCATGCTGCCACCATCACAATCGGCCTACTTCCCAAACTCATTCCTCCTAAGCCATTCCAGTGTCATGTAAAGACTCAGTGAATATGACTCAGTGTCTGTAGGCAAAGTGTTAGAAGAAATTCCAGTGTCATGTAAAGACACTGTTGATTGGACCACACTGATGGTTGTAATATTCACTGCAGATTGCCCCTGTGAGGGGGTTAATTTGCTTGTTAGTATGCGAAGAGAATGAATCTTGATCGATGACATTACGATAATTGCTCTATTTTTGAATGCCTGTGCGACGGTGGGCAATAATGTGTTCGGAGTTCAGGGTCATGTTTGCTTGATCAAAATGGG
>CAIGRP010010150.1:0-15000 GCA_903798385.1 Fraxinus cuspidata | reverse complement strand
ATTTAATCTAGATACAAAGAGACTATATATAGGCTAAATAAAATAGGTTGAAAAGACTATTCTACCCTTAATAAACAATAAAATAAAATAATCATATTTCTTAACAATAATCAATCACATGAATAAATATCAGAATCTAGATTCCTAGGAGGACATATTTTTCTCATTTCCTTCCATTCTTGAAACCCTGTGAATAAGTAACATAATACCTTCAGCAAATCGTCATTCATACCAATGGTAGTGGTGTAAAATCTGGCCGATCGTAAAAATGAAAAACCGGTTAAGAAATCGGTTCCATTTTTGCTGAAAATAACATACTAAAAATAGGGATAGGACAAGCATGTTCAATTGAACCGGTTGAACAGACCACGAGTTGAACAGATTTATTAATTATTTTAAGATTCAGTTGAACTTTTTTAATTACTAATCCTTGACTACTTGTCTTTTGTGTCGGAGCTTGAGCTGGGTTTCAAATATTGATCACAGCTAGAAAGTGAGACATAGAGATATAAATAGGGCCTGCCCTAAGAATTTTGAGCCCTAGAGGACTAATTTTTTGAGGTCCTTAAAACACCATTTTTTTGCAAGCCTAATAATGTTTAAATGAATAACATACTTATATTTAAACGAATACTTTTTACAATCTAGCGGCTGTCTATAAGGAATTTTGTGTAAAATTTAATCCATTTTTTGGATGTCGAACACAAATGTGAGTCCCATGTGCGCGGTCATTATTGACTCAACAATGATCCAAAGACAGAAATGCCTCTATTTGCATAATAAGGAATTAAATGTTAAAAGGGTACATTGATCGTTTTACAAAATTTAAACAATAATTGATGCTCCTTCACTAACACACCACTGTGTAAAGGCAACAAATTTAATTAAAATCTTGTATCAAAATATCGCCCAGAGGGCCTACAAAATATGCTTGTGTGTGTGTATATATATATTATTTTTATTTTTTTGGCTCGACCTTTTTATTTAGCACTAGTTTTTTGTTTTAATGAAAGAATGCATGACATGTCATCCCTATGAACTAATTAAATAAACAAATACTGAGAGCCCAAATGCGTGTTTTTTCTCTTTTAGCCAAAGCCTTCGCTCTTGTCTATTTTTCATCTGAGACGATTTTCCGTGAATACTTGATATGGTAATTGACAAGTTCTCTTTTTTCCTCTCTAATTGTTGGAACTTTTGAAACTTCATACCAAAGCCTCCCATTTCACCAAAACTGATATTCACATTTAGTCCAATCTTCTCCTTTTGGCGTTTGAAGAATTTGGGTTTCTCGCGTCACTTTTATAGCTCAAGTTGGAAGCCTCCAACACTCCATTTGGACTTTGGGGCACTGATGATAGAATAATTCCAGTAGCCATATTTGCAGCAATGGAAGAAGAAGAAGAAGTACTATTAATTGATGTCAAATCTTGAATAAGTTCAATGCATTTCAGCACTCTTCACTTCTCTACTCTTATGAAACCAGATAGTGTCCTATCAATGTCCATTGTCTGTATTTCTTACCCTGAAACATACATTGCTATTGCTGAAGCTAATTCAGATGGTCTCCAAGAATAAAGATTTTGATTTTTGAATCCAAATAATTCATCTTCAAGAAAATATGGAAGGCACACACAGATAGACACGTTTTAGGGTAGTGTTTTTTTTTTTTAGCCCCCAAAACTTTTGAGTCCCTAGGCCTTTGCCTAGTAGGCCTTGAGTCAGGGCCGGCCCGCCCTTGATATAAAGAGAAAAGTACTTTTTTCGAGTTAACACTGAAGTATGGCTTCAAACATTGATCAATATTAGAAAGAGACAGAGATGTATAGAGAGAAGAAAGGAAGAGACATGATGCAGACAACATGAAATTCAATTCATTTTTTTTTTATCAAAACTACAACAAATGTAGTGCAATTTTCATAAATAGACAATTACAAGCTTAAATTTAGAATTTTGTCTAGGTCTAATACCAATTATACCATATTATTCACTTCATGCAAGGGCCAAAGAGTCTGAAAAAAATTATCGTTCAAACAAGATTCTATATTTTAACCAACGCAGAGCTACCATTCATTTTATTTCTTATGACATGATAGTAAGATTTGAATGTTAGGAAAAGTGTAAGTCAAAGTTGGCTTGCAACGAAAATGGAATTGAGAAAGTGCAGCTAAAAATGGACACAAATATTTACGTAGTTCACCAATTTAGATTACGTTCACAAGCAAGTATATGAGTATTTCACTATAGTAGGAAAAATTACAATAACCTTCTCTCTAGAAATAAAGAGATGACAACAACTAATTTCTCTTATAATAGCAGAAACTAAGTAGGAAATACTCAAAGAAAACAATATTTTTCTCTTCATAATTTATATATCTCTCTACTCTTTCAATCCTTTCTACAATTGTTGCGTGCATTTCTCATCAGCTGCATCATTCTATTTATAATGAAACTTCCACCGCCTTAATTAATTGCAGAACCAAAATTTCAATAAAACTTGCAAAGGATTGCTGCATTTCCAATACATTTTACGGCTAAAGAAAGGTAATTCCAATTTGAAAAATGTTGTGTGTACCCGGGAGTTTACACTCCCGTGTACACTCCCCTCACAAGGTAGAGGGGGGCCCACGTGTAAACGTCTGGGTACACATAGCAAAACTCTTCCAATTTTCACTCTTTGCATTAAATGCAATCACTGTTGGCATTTAATACATAGTAAAATGCAAGAATAGTGTAACCTTATTTTTGTCAAAGGTGGTTCCAAACAACTTCTTTCCATTTTCCTGTTGAATTGAAAAAAAAAAAGGCTCTTATGTAGTCAAAGAAAGTGGCTGCAAAAGTGGTTTAATCTGGCCAACATTACTCCTTTTGAAGTTCTGGCCAACATTACTCCCTTTGTAGTTACTTTTGTCGTCACACGCTGCTATTCTTCCTACACTTGCAATTTTCATGCTACTTACGTTTCCATTATGCCGATGGACGATAAACATCATGTAAACTTGTTAGTAGTGATTTGATTTGTTATCATATTTGCTAGATTGTCATCTATATTAATTTTCTGTATATCCATACTTCATTCTTCCACCTTTTCTTAAATAAAGTGATATTGAACTCGAATGTATTTTGTCTTTTGATGAAATGTTGAATTTTTTGCCCAGTGTATATCGCTTTGACTCTAAAAAAAAATAGATCAATCTTCTCTTATTTGTGTCCGAGCTCCTCCATTAACATTTGCAAGTAGATTGTCTCTTTGCTTGCTTGTGTAGCTGCCACGTATTCTATCTCTATAGTAGAAGTAGTCATGATAGACCGTAGTTTCGAAACCCAGCTTATAGCTCATCCAGTAAGTGAAAACACATAGCCTATGGTGGATTTACTTTTATCAAGATCACCTGCATAATCTGAATCAACATAACTTCTGACAATAAAATATGATCCTCCATAACATAATGTAGCATTTGAGGTACCCTTGATGTATCTTAAGATCCTCTTTACAATGCTTCTATGCTCTTTACTACGATTCAATATGTATCGACTAATCTCTTCCACTGCTTGTGTAATGTCTGATCTTGTATAGATCATAGCAAACATTAAGCCACCTCTGCTGATGCATACGGTACTCAAGACATCTCCATCCTTTCTGCATCATTGCTATGGCTAATACTTGAGGATAAATTGAAATTAATAGGAAGATGGATAGAAATTGGCTTACAATCTTGCATATTGGAGTACCGTAAGATTTTCTTCAAGTAGTTCTTCTGACAAAGCCAAATCTTCTTATTATTTCTATCTCGGTGAATTTTCATCCTTGGAATCTTGTTTGCTTGTCCCAAATCCTTCATTTCAAATTCCCTAGCCAACTGTTCCTTCAAGTATTTAATACGATCTTTGTTACTACCAACATGTCGTTAACATAGAACAATAGAATAATGAAATCACTATCTCCAAAACTCATGTAATAAGCACACAGGTCTGAACTGAGTATGTTGTATCCAAGGCTCATGATGAAAGAATTAAATCTTTATACCAACATCTCGGTGCCTGTTTGACATCGTGTAGAGATTTGTTCAACCTGCAAACTAAGTTCTCTTTTCCTTTTTTTTCAAAGCTTTCTGGTTGAAGTATATAAATCTTTTCTTCAAGTTGTCCACAAAGAAATGCAATTTTCACATTTAACTGCTCCGGGTGTAAGTTAAATACAGCACACATTGCCAAGACTACTCGAACTGTTGAAAGTCAAACCACAAGAGAAAATATTTCGTTGAAGTCAATGCCTTCTTTCTGAGAATATCCCTTCACCACCAGTCTTGTACGACATCGCTCCACTTGGTCATTGCCATTTCGTTTGATCTTGTAAACTCATTTATTCCAATGACCTTCATTTCTTCTGGTAGTGGAACAAGATCCCATATTTTATTCTTATGACGAGTTTCAATTTCTTCTTACATTGTTGCCAAACTTCTTGGCTATTTGTAGCCTCATGGAAAGTTATGGCTCTTAATCTTATGTCAATAAACTATATGAAACATTGCCCTCCACAATGTACTTTGAGTGCTAACCGATTCTCTTTTCTCCCAAGTTGATCGTCAAATTTATGGAGCATTAGACTTAGCCACGTTCTAACATGTAGCCAAGCTGAGGTGCAACATCATCGTCAATTCTTCCGTTGAACTTGTTGATGTGATAGATATTTCTCCTTTTTATAGTGTCTTCCCTTTAAGCATGTAAAAATTTTGCAGCTATCTTTTTTGCTTTCATCACCATAAGTGAGCTTTTGACAATTTTCATGATCCCATCTTGTATATAGATTTTACAACCATGTTGTCTAATTGCCCTAAAGATAATAGATTTTTCTTCAGGCCTTTTCGTGCCGTACCTCATGGATGGTGCAAACTATGTCATCATACATTTTCAATTTGATGTCCAAGGCATGATACTCCCCATAAACACAAATTCTCCTGAGATAAGTTCACATTGATAGATCCATTCTGTCATTGGTGTCATGTGCCATGGAGCTCTTGAGTATATAAACCAGACATCAAAAAACTACTTTATGCCTTCAACAATTATTGTTGTGTCACTTTATAAAATTTCATCATTAACTGAGGTGTTTGCTACACAATCCTGAGCTTTTGACGCTTCAGGACCTTTTCCTTTGGTTTCTTCACTCTTTTTTTGGGCTCCAACATTCCCCTTTTTAAGTGCCCTTTTTTGCCACAGTAATGACACTTAGCATTCTTCTTACTCCTAAATTTTGGTCTACTCCGATTATGACTACCACTGGAGCTATGTTCCATTGATCTCTCTCTCAACATTGTCAAAGATTCTGCCTATGTCATCCTTGTTTTTACACTGACTTTTTCTTCAAGAATCGCAGTTGCAACATCATCAAAGACTAGACTTTCAAGGTTGTTGGTTAAGTTGATGATGAGTTGATCATACGAATTTGGTAGACTTTGAAGTAAGAATTCACCACATTCACCCACCTCTATATTATGCCCCATTGATGTGAGCTGTAAAAATAGAGTGCTGAGGGTGTTGATGTGGTCCGTTGCCTAGTTGACTCCATTATCCTAAAGGTGAAAAGCTCTCTCTTCAAGAAAATTTTGTTGTGTAACGATTTAACCTCGTACAGCTTTGTCATCATATCCCATATTTCTTTGGTCATCTTCATCTCGCCACAACAATACTCAATCGGCTAGTGTTAGATGTAGATTGAAAATTGCATTGCTATCTATCTAATTCCACATGCCGTTGTCAATGATCTCCGTGGGCCTCTGTCCAATTGCCGCCAAACAATCATCTTTTCTCAAAACTGTTTTTATTCTCATTTTCCACAATGAGAAATTGTTCCCATTGAACTTTTGAATCTCATACTTTGCAGTCATTTTGTTCACGATCGAAATAGTATGACGTATATAAATAGTGAACAATGACTTTATACAAAACCTCGCTCTGATACCACTGATAGGAAAAATGTGGGTCAACAAGGAGATAACAACCATTAATATTTCTTATAATAAGAGAAACTAAGTAGGAAACACTCAAAAGAAAACAATATTTTTCTCTTTATAATTTATATATCTCCCCACTTTTTATTTTCTCTATTCTTTTAATCCTCTATACAATTGTTGTGTGCATTTTTCCTCAACTGCAACCTTCTTTCTATGGATCGCGCTATATGCACAGGCTTTACTTCATAGGCTCTATACAGGCTGACGTGGCAATGGAAAAAAAAAAACACAACATACCCAAAGCCATCGCGTCGCTTCATTTTCCCCTAAATTGAAACCAAATCCAGATACCATTTCCAAAGCCATCGCCTACCTTCACAACGGCAAGACAAAACCGCCACACCCATCTCCACCTCCGGCCAGCACCCATTTCCTAATTTTCTTCAATTAAAGGTTTTCTATCTTTGTTTTATAATTCTTTTTCTGCGGAAGCAAGTGGAAATTGGAATCGTTGACATAGTGAATAGTATGTTAGGAGAGCGAAGTTAGTTGATTTTTTCTCCTGGTTCTTCTTAGTGTTCTTATTTGCACCACCACTGCAAAAAAGCTTGTTGGAGGAAGATGGGGTAGTGGTTCTGATTCAGGTTATGGAGGAGGATTTGGTGGTGGGATGGGAAGTGGTTCTTATGGAGGAAGACTTGCCAAGCATGTTCGAAACTCTAACTCGAATTATAAGACATTGAGATTTCATTAAACATGACATTTCTCAAAGGAAAATGAAGGGATCGAGAAAGGAAAGGGGCCGGCTTGATTAGTAGTTATTTCAGTTGAACGAGACGTAACTTTGTATTTGCTATTGGAAAATGGTCGTAATCTATGTTCGTTTCGTTATCTGTTTCTAAATTATTTATATGTTTCGATGGGCTAAGAGGCAATATTGTTACGTGCGTAAAGATGAATGCTATATGACATTGTTCTATGTGGTTCACTTGAGCAGGGATTCTGATGGAATTCAATTCGTTTTTGATGGGCAATCCTCGTGATTCCGATGAAAACTGGGTAATTTAATTGGTTTTTAACACCATCCTTTACATTTTGTTGATTTTGATGGGCAATCCTTCGTGATTCTGATGAAAACTGGGTAATTCAATTGGTTTTTAACACCATCCTTTACATTCTGTTGATTTTGATGGGCAATCCTTCGTGATTCCGATGAAAACTGGGTAATTCAGTTGGTTTCTTAAATCATTCTTCGTGATTCCGGTGATAGAATTCAATTGATTTTGATGGAAAAGTCCGTTGGTTTTATCACATTCTGTTGTTTCAAGAATATTCAAGAGCCTGATTTTAACCTTGACCGCCAATCATATTCTTAGCTCATAACTTCTTTTCCGAACAAAGGTTTGCATTATTAGGCATTAGAGATATGTGAGAACTTTGTTTCCACACCAACAAATTTAGCAAAATAAAAGTTCACACTGTGAATTGCCAAGCTGTAGATGAAGACTACCCTCGTTTGGCCCCATTATTTGATATTATTATTTTTGAAATAGTATTTTATTTTGAAGAATAAATGATTTGAAAAAAAAGGAAAAGCTTTGATTTACGTATAATGTTATTTTATTAGGGAATGCGCTGTTGAAAAGAGGAGAACGAAATATGTATTAGAGCATCTTTAATAAACTCTTTAAACATGAGATACTCTATACTTTAAAGAGTCAATATTTAAAATTATGCTCCAATAAACTCTTTAAATTAACTTTTTAATTTAGAGAGTGACAAACTCACTCTCTATAATTAAATGCATTCAAAGTGTTTTAATTTTCGATAAGGAAAATAATAAAATAATCTAAAGAAAACTAGTTAAAATAAAAAATAAAGATAAAAAATAAATATTTTTTTCGATTAAGTAAAATTAAGTGTTAAATATAAAAAACTTGTTGGAGTATTTCAAAATTTTAAGGGTCTGTTCTTTTTTCAATTTTCAAGTCGTTTTCTATTTTCGATTTTCCAAAACAGCGAAAAAGCGTTCTTTTTCTCATTTTTGAAAACGCGTTTTTGAAAATAAGTTAAAATTTTATAAATGAAACACAAAACGAAATTTTTTTATTTTGAGTATTTTCAGTTATAATTAAATCAAAATTTTCAAAACGCGTTTTTGGTGTTTTCAAAACAATTTTTCAAAATATAAAAAAAAAAAAAACAAATTTTCAACAATTTCAAAATGGACACCCAAAACACAAAATAAAAACACAAAAAGAACAGCCACTAACTCTCTAAATTTATAAATGCTCTTTAAATGATAAAATATGCTCTTTAAAAATAGAGCCTCTCAAACATGTTTTTATAATTTTAACAAGGGCCATTTGAAGACACCAAGAACCATATCCATGGAATTCTGGATGCTCTCGTGAATCTCGTCTCCCTTTCAACAAATATGAAAGATCTGAAGGTGGCTACAACAAGTTGCAGAAAAAACATTTCATGATTATTTTTCGACCATTAATCTAGCTACCAGACATCCCAAATATCCTCATTGCTAATCGATGAATGTCCACCATTTCATTCATAGTATATCCAAACCATCCGAATCATAAACCATAAAAATCCATCATAATATAATAAACATATTCCTCATATCTGAAATTAACTTCCTGCCTTCAGATTATTGACTAAGGAAACAGTAATAACTATCATATCTAAAAGTTTTTTCTTCTCCTTTTTAATTTCATCTTTTGGGATGGATGGAGAAAAAGGGAGGTCAAAAGTTCTTTACAGTGTGGCCGGAAGTGCTGCCAGTGGGTTGCTAGAGACGATGGGTGTAGTCGCACTGGTGAAGATGGATTGAGTGCAGCTGCTAGTTTTGCATATGCTTTCCAAATCCTGCTAAATAGAAAAAGCTGCCTCATTTTTTCATTGTTTGAGATTATGATCATGTTCAGTACAAATTAAAACTTGATTTTAATTTCAAATCAAAGTCAACAATTAATTTTAACCATACTGTTGGGTATTCGAACCCTTAAGTGATAAAATGGAGATACTAAAATACACAAGAACTTGCTGAAAAATAAAGAACACGGTGGATTTGTTCACCCAGTTCAACTTACGCCTAATCTGGGGGGCTCAGGATTAGCCCAATATACTAAGCACATGAATAAGCCTTCCTAGGGAGAGTACAGTTACTGGAGACTCAATCAGACCCAGATTTAGTCATCAATCCACAAAGGATCTACTAAATCAGAAATACAACCAACGAACTTAAAGATTACACCAAACTACTACAGAACCAAGATCGGCTCCTATTTCAAGTCTAACCAACTGTAGCAAGAAGAACCACACACGATTCTACAAGATGGTGACCTAATCCCTTAAGTTTACAGATCAAAACTTAGAAGAAAACTCAAAGAATCTTCCAAAGAGAAAGAGTCATCCAGAGAGAGAAAAGCAACCCAGAAGTCAGAATAGAACTATCAAGAATAAGCTCCAACCCAAGAGTCATAGTAGTATGACTTAATCTCAGCCATAGATTAGATCCAACGGTCCATGTTCCTCATAAAGAAGCACAATCCATGTTAACGAGTAAGAGCCAATCCGAGATTGCCATGTGGCCATCTATTCAAAAGATTGGTTTTAGATAAGTTGCTAATGTGGGAAACACTTTTTTCTCAACATTCTTCACCTTGTTTCTCACATAACTCCCTCTCCATGGTTGCTCAAGTGTGCTTAGTTAGCTAATCATCATCATCGCCCTTGTACCTGCAATAGAATTACCCTTTATCAATGTTCAGTAAGGAGAAAAAAGTTTTAAACTTACCAATAGGTACAACTTTAGTACCCATATCAGAAGGGTTTTTGTCTGTATGAATTTTAGTCAGGTTAACTTTACCTGCAGCTATTTTTTCTCTAATAAAATGATACTTCACCTCAATATGTTTTGACCTTTCATGATAGACAGGATTCTTGCTGAGTAATAATGCACTATGACTATCAGTAAATATTGTAGGAATATCATGCAGGAAGTTTAGCTCACTTAAAATTCCTCTTAACCAAAAGCACTCTTTAACAGATTCAGTTATAGCAACATACTCAGCTTCAGTACTCGACAGAGTAACTATGGGCTGCAGTTGTGATTTCCAAGTTATGCAATTATCATCAAGTGTAAAAAAGTAAGATGTAGTAGATTTTCTATGGTCTTTGTCACCAACAAAATCTGCATCTACATATCCCTTAAGTGTCAATTGATATGATCCATTTTTATATACCAGACCAAGATTTAATTTCCCATTTATATATCTCAACAACCACTTCAAACCTGCCCAATGAGATTTACCTGGATTGGACATAAATCTACTAAGGAAGCTAATAGCATAAGCTAAGTCTGGTCTTGTAGTAATCATGGAAAACATGACAGGTCCTATGGCATTAGCATATGTGATGTTTTCCATTTGTTTCCTTTCCTCTTCAGTTTTAGGAGAATGTTCAGTGAACAGATTCATATAAGCAGCAAGAGAGACATTAACAGGTTTAGAGTCTTTCATGCCAAATTTAGTTACAACCTTATTTAAGTAGGATTCTTGTGTAAGGGTTAGCTTTCCCTCAGTCCTATCCATTTTAATAATCATGCATAAGATCTTTTTGGCATTCCCTAAATCCTTCATGTCAAATTCAGATTTTAAAGAATTTTTCAGTCTTATGATTTCAGTCTTGCTTGGGCTAGCAATAAGTATATCATCAACATATAACAATAGGTACACATTTTGACTAGTTTTAATGNTTCATATCAAATTCAGATTTTAAAAGGTTTTTCAGTCTTATGATTTCAATCGTGCTTGGGCTAGCAATAAGTATATCATCAACATATAACAATAGGTACACATTTTGACTAGTTTTAATGTTGTTATAATATAAGCAAGCATCATAATCACTTCTCTTAAAGCCAATTTTGATAACATACGAATCAAATCGTTTGTACCACTGTCTAAGACTTTGTTGGAGTCCATACAAGGATTTTTCCAATTTACACACATATTCAGTTTTTCCCTCCACCTCAAATCCTTGTGGTTGGGCCATATAAATCTCTTCTTCCAAGTCTCCATGAAGGAAAGCAGTCTTAACGTCTAGTTGTTGAAGTTCCCAATCAAAGTGAGTGACAAGTGTAAGAATCAGTCTAATGGTCTTATATTTTATCACAAGGGAAAATATTTCATTGTAATCTATTCCCTTTCTTTGAGTAAACCCCTTTGCAACGAGTCTAGCATTGTATCTAAGTGGGTCAGTTAGGTTATTATCTTCCTTTAATTTGTAGATCCACTTACATTGGACAATTTTATTATTCTTAGGTTTCATCACCAGTTTTCAGGTTTTATTTTCAATTAAAGACTGCATTTCTTCTTTCATAGCCCTTTCCCAATTTTTAGATTTTGGCCCCCTCATAGCTTCTTCATAAGAGGCAGGCTGCCTTCTTTTCCTATCTCTGACTAACTGGTAATCTAGGATAGAGGTGTCCAAAATGGGTTCAACCTGATCTGGAGATTCAAGTTCAAGCTGAGGTTGAAGTTCTTGAACTTCACCTTCATTAGGTTGTTGTTCATTTTCTTCAGGGGTATGGTTATTTGTATCATTATTTTCGGATTGGGAAATTCTCAATTTTGTTAACTTCACCTCATTATGAACCTTGTTATTTTTAGATTCATGAGGAGTATCAGGTTTTGATTTTAAGCAAAGTATTTTAAGCTCATTGAACTTAACATTCTTATTGTTGATAATTTTAATGCCTTGAACCCCTAACACCCACAACCTATAACCCTTAACATCTTCAGGGTATCCTAGCATGATGCATTTGGTGGCTCTAGGATCTAATTTTCCTTTAGTTTGATGTGCATAGGCAGCACATCCAAATACCCTGATGAATGACAGATCTGGAGTTCTTCCAGTCCATAATTCCTGAGGTGTTTTATAACTAACAGAACTTGAAGAGGATCTGTTGATAAGGTAAGCAGCTGTATTTAGTGCTTCAGCCCAGAACCCTTTAGCAAGTCCTGAACTGATAAGCATACATCTTACCTTATTCATTAAAGTTCTATTCATTCTCTCAGCTCCCCCATATTGTTGGGATGTATTTTTAATAGTCCTATGTCTCGGAATTCCCTTTTGTTTGCAGAAATTATCAAATTCAGAATTACAGAACTCAAGGCCATTGTCTGTTCTCAAGGTTTTCAGCCTACTTTCTAATTGATTTTTCAACCTTCTTAAGCCATAATCTGAACTTTTGAAAGGTCTCTAATTTATTCTTCAAAGGGAACACCCAAACCTTTCTAGAATAGTCATCAACAATAGATAAAAAATATCTATTGCCACCAAAAGTAGGATGACTCTCTGGCCCCCATAAATCAGCATGAACATATTCTAAATGTCTCTTGGTATTGTATGTTCCACTCTCAAAACTCACTCTGTGAGACTTACCTAGAACACAAGTTTCACAGAAATCCAAGGTATCAGTTACATCTTTCCCAAGTAATTTTTTGGTCACTTAAAGATTTTAGTCCTTTATTCCTAATGTGTCCGATCCTTTTATGCCACAGTCCAGTTTTATTTTCAGTGACAGTGAAAAGATTAGAATCAGGACTTATGATTATATTACCTTCAAGATAATACAATCCTTTCATTACAATAAGGGAACCTTTCACAATTTTCAAGACCTTGTTGTCAGATTTGAAGGTATATCCCTCATCTTCAAGAACACCTAAAGAGATGAAGTTTCTTTTCAGATTAGGAACATATCTTACATTTAGGATTGGCCTGATAAAGCCATCATAGATCCTTATGGCAATATCACCAATTCCAGCAACAGTCTGAGAATTATTGTCCCCCATATACACCTTCCTTGGTTCTATCTCTTTATAGTTGTAAAACCAAGATTTAATAGGGCACATATGGAAGGTACATCCAGAGTTTAAGATCAATTCCCTATTAATCTCTTCATTAGTCACAGTCATCATATGCAGGCTGTCAATTTCAGATTCGATGGTGTTGTTATTTAACTCCCCATTATTCAGTTCATTTTGTCTTCTTTTCAGCTCAAAACAATCTCTCTTGAAATGACCCAATTTTCCACAATTGTAGCACTTCTTATTACTTTTATCTCTAGATTTTGATCTTCCTTTTGATTTACTTTTTCCTTTCTTGAAATGAAAATTATTCTCTCTTTTCTCAGTCCTCCCTCTGACAAAAAAATTTTCTTCTCTATGACCAGCCTTGTTTTCCTTTTTGAATTCTAAATCCCTAGCCCTTAAAGCATCAGTAACTATGTCTTGAGTCAATTTATCTCTAGAGTATTTTATAGAATTCCTTATGTTTTTATAAGAGTCAGGTAGGGAATTCAATAAGATCATAGCAAGGTCTTCATCAGCAAACTTCTTATCATTATGTGCAAGACTTTTAACTATTATACTAAAGTCACTCAAATTAATTTCCAAGTCTTTCTCAGAGTCCATTTTAAAACTAAACAGTTTTTCCAGGAGGTAAATCTTATTTGACAGGGTCTTGGTTAAAAACATATTATCAAGGGCAGTCTATAAATCTCTAGCATTTTCAGTTCCCTCAACTTGTCTTACAATATTATATAAGTGTAGGAGTATAGAACTGTAAGCAATTTCATTCATATCAGCAATTTCATTTGGTTTAGCTTTAAGTTCATCAGACAAAGTTTCAAGGTCATCAAGGGCCTTTGCTACCTTTTGTTGAACCAGAATGGCTCTCATTTTTCGTTTCCATATAGAGTAGTCCCCCTTTCCATCGAATTGACACAATTCGACCTTCGAACCCATAACAGATTCTGTAAAAGGGTGGCTCGTACTCGTGGACATAGTATGATCTCAAAAATTCAAGATCGAAAATTAAACAGAAAAGGTTTTGAAAGAAAAAGAAACTTTGAAGAAATTATAAGCAGATCGATACAGATGCACCAAACTTAATGACAAAGAAAACAATAATACTTGATGCAAAACAAAACAAATGAAATTTGCAGGTAGATAATCAGGTTGATATCAATAGGAAGATCAATTAGCTATAACCATGTTCATATGCAAATTTAATCACTGATCTTAAATGGAGATTTATTACATGCATATATCAACGAACAAGAATTTCAAGGAATTAGTTTATAGTCAATATTGAAAATTTCTCATCGGAAGACTGTTTTTAAAAAAACAGTAGAGATACGACCCTTGTGCACTGCCTGAAGCCAACCAAAAAACACTCCTTCAGTTACCAGAGTTATCACCCAATATCCACGTTAGTCCAAGCCTCGTTCCACACCAAGAAACACGTTAGCACATTCAGTGTGAAAGAAAATATACAAATTTATAATAGTTTTACATCAAAGAAATTTTGTTTTTCTAAAAGGAACTTGAACCATAATAGCCCGTATGACTCTGATACTAGTTGTTGGGTATTCGAACCCTTAAGTGATAAAATGGAGATACTAAAATACACAAGAACTTGCTGAAAAATAAAGAACATAGTGGATTTGTTCACCCAGTTCAGCTTACGCCTAATCTGGGGGGTTCAAGATTAGCCCAATACACTAAGCACACGAATAAGCCTTCCAATGGAGAGTATCGTTACTGGAGACTCAATCAGATCCAGATTTAGTCATCTATCCACAAATGATCTACTAAATCAGAAATACAACCAACGAACTCAAAGATTACACCAAACTACTACAGAACCAAGATCAGCTCCTATTTCAAGTCTAACCTACTGTAGCAAGAAGAACCATACACGATTCTACAAGATGGTGACCTAATCCTTTAAGTTTACAGATCAAAACCAAGAAGAAAACTTAAAAGAATTTTCCAAAGAGAAAGAGTCGTCCAGAGAGAGAAGCAACCCAGAAGTCAGAATAGAAAAATCGAGAATAGGCTCCAACCCAAGAGTCATAGTAGTATGACTTAATCTCAACCGTAGATTAGATCCAACGGTCCATGTTCCTCATAAAGAAGTACAATCCATGTTAACGAGTAAGAGCCAATCCGGGGTTGCCATG
>CAIGRP010010144.1:0-23520 GCA_903798385.1 Fraxinus cuspidata | reverse complement strand
GATCAAATTATTTCCAATGTCTTTCAATTTCATGTTGCAAGTTTTCTACAAATTGTAATCAAATTTTACTTTCGTCCCGAAACGACCGAGAGTAGGCGGAAGGTAGTCTAGCGGGGCAGATTGATACCGCATGGTGTCCCTTTCTGTGTCAAGAAGAAATGCATCCCATGAAACTTGGGGTGGTGGTGGTTGTGATGTTCCATATTTTCTTGTGACTGTGTTGTATCTCTCAGATTTGCTGTCGTGAGGCTCATCGTCGATCAGGGTACAAGCATATGGAGAAATACGGGGTTGTTGTCAATATTCAAACAACTGCTGCGAACAACAGTTGATCGTCGCGCGCGACACTCACTGACCATCATAGTATCGCTCGCAACGCATTTCGACGAGGTGTTCTCGTATGCGTCAGCATTTTTGGGTGGCAATTTCATGTGTAAGGAAGAAAATCAAGATAGAAAAGAAAAAGGCGGTAATACTTGTGGTGTATGATGCACGAATTGGCTCTGCTGTAGACATAAATGTCAGTGTTTGAAGGTGTTAAAATTTGAGATTCCATATTAAAAAATCAACATTATTAAGATGAGTAGCCCAAACTCTTATAAATTGACATAAGTTTTCATCTTTATTCGATGTGAGATTTTATCCCTTAACACAAGATGGTGGCTCGTTTGAGCAAACCAATCTTGAAATCCGTGTGCTCAAATTTTTTAAGTCTTAATCGAATCGAATTGCTCGTTGGAGCTTAACGAGCTCTGATATCATGTTAAAATTTGGGGTTCCATCTTAAAATGTCAACTTTATTAAGAGGAGTAGCTCAAACTCTTATAAATTAGTCTATATTTTTATCTTTATTCGATTTGAAATCTTATCCCTTAACAGAAGGGGTCGTCGAAGTCTGGACTTGTGGTGTGTGAGGGAGAGAGAGAGGTAAGGTGGATTGGAGAAATCTATTAGGTGTTGGGATTGAAGTGAAGATAAGCGCGATAGCCACTCCGTGCAGTTTGCTAGGGTTGTGATGTTGGATGCGGTGGCAGCGACGATGATGTGGCGGTTTGGTGAGTTGGTGGTGGTCGTGGTACGGCATCGCGATTGCTGCGAAGTCCGGCATGGGATTTGATTTTTTGGTAGTCTTTTGGGTAGTAATCGTTGTGACATTGACTGCGGTGGTGAAGGCGATCTAGGGAGGAGGTGGTGATGATGTTGGTGGTCGTCGTGTGACTTGAAAAATGTATTTGTGACTTGCAATTTATTAAGCTGTGATAGAAAAATAACTTGTGACCAATTATTAGATTAACTGTGATCAATAAATAATATGTGATTTAAAAAATTTGAACAAGACTTACAATATTGTGATCGAAAGATAACTCGTGACAAATTAATTTAATAATTTGTGACCATTAAATAAGTTGCAATCTCTAAAATTCATGATTTGTGATCTATAAAACTTTTGATTTGTGATTGGTGAATAAATTGTGACCTATAAAGTTTTTTATTTGTAGTCGTGAAATAATTTGTGACGTATAAAAATTTTAAATTGTGACCAAATTTGTTTAGAATTGTGACATTAATATATTTAATTAATAAAATCTATTTTAAATTAATTATTTCATAAATATAATTTAATTAATATTCGATTTTTGAAATTTTAAACATTGTTTCTCAATTTTGAAATTTTAAACTTTGTTTCTTAATTTTGAATTTGATCATACTTTCTTATATATGAATTTTTCCCATTTATTAATCCATTTTTGAAAATTTAGATGAAATGATTTGGCAAAATTTACACGTACTCAACTTTGTCATGATAAGTAACTAAGACATGTCTGGTTGGGATAAAAATTAAAATTTTTATTAAATTTTGATAAAAGTTAGGGAAATATGTGGTTGAAAAAGTTTTTTGATCTTATAAAATGCATGATTGATAATAAGTTTTGAGAAATTGAGTTTTAAGAGATGTTGGCCGAACATTGACTAATATTCAGTAAAATAATAAGGTGGGTTGACAATAAGTTAGACACGTTAATGTATGTTGAATTTAATTAAATTGGACAAGATTAAAAAAAAAGTGTAATAATATGAGTTGATTGTTGTATCTGTCTTGTAACAGTTGTAACGAACTTTCCAATCATATGGCACGACAACATTTCTAGCAACTAGTTTATAACCCAATTATCGAAAAGTGTATTGACGGTATTTCATACTCCATCCGTCCCGTTTATATAGGCTTACTTTACTTATTTTCTTGTTCCAATTATATAATCTTGTTTCGTTATTAAGAATATTTTGTTTTATTTGTTTACTAATATATCCTTATTTCTTTAATAATTCCAATAATAATTTACTATTAGTTATTGATAATTAAACAAAGGCAAATTAGGAAAGTTTTTGGTATTACTTTTTCAATAACATTAAATAAGATTTCTTAATCCGTGTGAAAAATAAAATAAGCCTATATAAATTGGACGAATGGAGTAAGCTACTATAGTTGCAAGCTTCTTACCGAAAGAATATCATGTGTTTATCTTACATTTATGTTGTTGACTCGTATGTTAGGGAGTTTGCCCAAGGGGTCGGACATGCAATTTGTCACGTGGTATTAGTTATATATAATCAAACAACAAAAATGTAATGAGAGGTGAATACTTAGATTACTTTTTCTCAAATAAAATTTATTATTTGTGTATTACTGTATTTAATAATTATTACTGAATATTTAAAAGTTTGTTTAAAAAAATACTTAAAAACCATTTTAGGCCCTGTTTGTTACACATTAAAATTTTCATTTTCATTCTTCTACTCATTTTCGACCACACATTCTTTAATAAAATAATATTTTCCATCACATCAATAACTTTTCCTTCTTTTTAAACCATACATTTTCCATCAATCCACTATTCTAAAATATATTCTTCCAAAATAATGTGGCTCAAACACACCCTTAATTCTACTCATTTACAACCACACATTCTTCAATAAAATAATATTTTCCATCACATCAATAACTTTTCCTTCTTTTCAACCACAAATTCTCTATCAATCTACTATTCCAAAATACATTCTTCCAAAATAATATAGATCAAACACACCCTTAAAGTGTTTTTGGGAAAAATGCGTGGGGTCCGCATAGATGCTTAAATTTCTAAGTTAATGATATTCACATCCTTTTCCATTTTGAATAAATGGGCACTGAAATATTGGAAGGGGATGGGACTTTCACTTGTTAGTTTTTTCCACTCATTTTTCAATAATAATTATTTTTGGTGGGTTATGGGGAAAGCATGTCATGATGACGTGGAGGACCCATTTCACATAGATGACACGTGCTCATGTCCTGTATGCTGACGTGTGTTGCCAACAAAACGAGTTATTTGGTCATTGAAGTTTTAATTTGTTTCACATTGGTCATTGTGTTAATCTCCTTGCAACTCATAAATCGCTTATATTGAGTCGCTCCAAGAAGTTTCAAACGAGTCTTCCTTCTGCAATGGCAAAATATGTGGCCGTTCAATTTTCAAAGTCGAACTATTAATTTGAAACAAAATGAAACTTACCTATAATATTCATTACCAATTGATTTTTTTCACCTTTTTCGGTTCAAGGTGTAAAAGAGTAAATCTACATGGGAAGTCCTTATATCGAAAACAAAAAATCAAACTAAGTAAATGAATATAAATCACCATTTGAGTTGGTTTATCGATGTGGACTGTTGTGCGGAGCTTTAGAGACTTAGATCGTTACTTGTTGATTTCATTATCAAATAGCAGTCTCTCTTATTACTAACTCATCTTGTAATCTACCACTCTTGTTCGAGTAACTAATTCTATTCTTAAATCTTGTTTGTGAAAAACAATTTATTCATTCTAACCATTTAACTAGAACGGAAAAGCAAAAGAAAGAACGAATCATTTAACCATTTTCGCCCTTGCTTGAAAAAGCTTTTGGATATCTTAAACTAGTGATTTTCATAAAATGTGTAGTTAAAAATTGGAAAAAAATTATGATCCATTGAAATATGATTAAAAATAAAATCCTATCGACTCAAAATCTTAAAAAAATAAAAATTAAATTAAATTGTCAAACAGGAGATTCACCACACGATTTTGAAGTCTGGCCAATTCTCACATTAACGTTTCAATCAGTCGAATTCTGATTTGAATGGTAAATCAACTACGTACAGCATGGACGGTGTAGTAAGCGGACCCACAGGGCACAATTAGTGCTATTCTGATTATTCTTATTTAAGAAACTTTGTTTTTAGTGCATGTTTGAAAAATATTATAAATTCAAAATCAATTTTTGGTTTCTTATGATTTTTACAATATTTTGGAGATTTTATAAGACTATTTTTCACTATAATATGTTGTTAATCTCTTCGTTATTATGTAATTCCCATATAGTAAAAGAGTAATATTATTTGTAAATATTGTCGATGGACAACAACCCATTAATTCACATATAAGAAAAGAATAATGTTATTTGTAAGCATTATCGATTGACAGTAATCCACATAGCAGTGAAGTTATTGCTTCATTTCTCAATGAATTAAAATGTATTACAATTTTATTAAAGAATATAACAGTGACCTCTCTACTATATTGTTGTCAATACGCCGTACGAATTTCATACCATTTTCAGTGTTTTTATTTAAATTATATTTTATAGTTTCTATAGTAATACTAGAGCGAACATATATATTTGTTAATAAAAATTGTATACATTATCTAAAATTTGACGAAAAGTTAAAGATATGTATGTGAGTGGAACAGTTATAGACAATTTCAATAATTGATTGTCTAAAAGTACTCCAAATATTCAATATCTTTCTATTTGAATAAGATCTTAATTCCAATGATTATTTCATTAAATACCTTACATTTAGAATCACTCTTTCTTCAATCCAATTTCCCCTCCATTGCGAACCAAACACACTATCCTCTTCAGTTATTGCGAGACCTCAATTACTCTCTTTCAGACTCAAGAAACAACTCTATGAAATTTTTTTCGTTTTGAAAAGTACATGAGTGAAACCATCAACCAATTGATATTGAAAGTGATTTTAGATCAATTTTCTTCCTTCAACTTCACCATCCCGCTCTCACACTTTAGACTTGATAAAAATTAACATCATAATTGAATGTGCATGAAAGTTGTTTTTTAAAAAATAAGTTAAGATTTATTTTAAATAAATAATAGTTTGTTACTACACAAAAAGGGTGTTTGGTAGAGATTAAAATTAGATTTTTAATAGATTTTGATAGAAGTTTTTTAGTAAATAATCTTGAAAATTATGTGTCCAAGTAATTATTTTAATAATTAATCTAGCTAATTTTTTAAGTACATCCAAATCCAAGTTCCAAGAAAATGTTAGGAGGTATGTGGGTGGGGTGGGGTGAGGGGCTTGTGACAAGATGGAAAAGCCCATTTAACGAACTTGTGCCCATGTTGGTTGGTGTGTGAATTTGTGGGCCAAATTTGTCAAACAACATAAATTTTTTCTTTGTTTAACAATTTTCTAAAAATATCATTCTTTGTACAAAAGCTGGCCAATTAGGTCCAAATTTGAACGTAACGTGCATTATTTAATTTATTAGCCTTGAATTTTCGGATATTTGTATATTAGATATTGGTAAAGGAAGCAAGAGTTATTTTATCTTTAAAAAATTTGATTCAGATTTTGTTTTACAAAATTCTAATTGGACATCTAAAATTATTTATCTTTGGGAGTTTCTTGAATTTCTAGGCTGGAATTAGCTGGTTTGCATGGAAACAAGTAGGGTCCAAATGCTGCTATCTCTTCACCAACCTCTTCTTGTAATTTCAATTTATGGAACAAAATCATTGTGTTATTAACTTCTTCAAACATTTGATAGCTTGCACGTTCGGTTTTCTTGGTGGATTTTGTGTACAAGTTAGGGATACACGTGTGTGCGCATGTGCGTGTCTATATCACTCGTTCCCTTTCTTATCGTGAAAGTAGAACCGTTATTTCCTTTTCGATTCATCCATGACCTCATCCAAGAACTGATTTTGATCCAATCCGTTGGAATTAGTCTTATAATACATCAGACCCATCTCCATTATTGATAGAATAGATGCCATTTCTTCAAAATTTTATTCTGATTCAAAATCATGGTGTAACATGTATCATCACGTGTTCAATCATGGAATAAATGAAATAAATCAAGAAATTATTATTTTTATTTAAGAATTAAATTTTATCGGAATTGTCCACATCTGGTTCATCCTTCGAAACCCTATCACATCGCGGATCTGATGAAATAAGATGCGATTTTAGATATGCAATGTATGTATGCATACCTTAGGCTTTATATTTTATCATTGAGCTCTTAATATTCAAGATGCCACCATCATTAATCACCAAGTTGCAGTTTGCATGAACACATCATTTCCCATGTTTCCGGATACCAGTTCTGTTTTTCCCTTCCTTAAAAGTCATAATGTACAGAGTTCTTCGCACGATCCAATTTCCATAGTCAAATAAGAGCATTACTATCCAATGAAGATATAACGAAAACATGTTTAGGCACAAAAGATTTTAACTTTTTCTTTTTTAGTATTGTGTGGTCTCGTCCTCTATATGTTATGTGTAATGGGAGCTTCGGAAAGCATAACTATCGCAGATCAAATAGGAGTAGGTATGCATTGAAGACAGCTTCAAGTATAGCATAGTAAACCTGAAAATAAATGTTTTACTAGAGTTATTATCTTCTTGGATGGTAAATTCCATAAGAGTAATTGCACAGAACTTAAAAAGTTATTCATATAGAAAATAAACATTTAGGTAAGTAACATGAACCTCACTTTAGCAGTAAAGGAAAACTGAAAATTTGCTAAACTAGAAGCTTTTTTCTTCATTTTACTATTGTTTTAAAGATTTAGTCACTAGACCTCATCAAGCTTGTTGGATTTTAGTAACCTGTCATCTTTTTCTGGTCTGTTGTTAGACAGAGATTGGCGTCGCTCTTTACCTCCAGGCAGAGATGAGACGTGGCCATACCAAATCATGCCTATCACTGCAACAATCATTCCCAAAACCACATGAAGATTTAGTCCCTCTTTTCCGAAGAACAAAAACCCTACTGTTAAGATAAGAATGGTCTTCATATGACCAAGCACTTGAAATGACACAGCTGTGAATCTGCCGATGCAGATGAATTGGCTTATATTGGAATCGACTGCAATGGTACATGACAAGATCACGAACAGCTGCAGAAAACGAAATGATTACCAGTTGTGAGGGGTTGATAAAAATGAAACAAGTAAAATGGGGACAGATATTAAAACTGAACAAAATTAGATGAAGTTTAGCAGGACCGTATTCAAACCAGCTCTCTTACAAAATTCAACCTTCTCCCATTTAATACTTCCCCAAAGCCGATAATTGTTATTAGACATGTTGTTTATAATAAGTAAACACCGTGCATGTGTTAAGCATTTATTATTCGTGCAATACCTAATTTTTATATTACCCAAATAGTGTCAACTTCATGCTATTTTTGTGGTATAGCCATCAAGTATGTGGAACCATGAATAATTTTTGTTGCTTGGCATCCCTTCAGTTCACATGGTTATCAAAAGTTAAAATACTGGCAGCCATTGAATTTTGTGAAAGGTTTCACATATGCCCTTTGACTCCAAAAAGGGTTGAACCCATTGGCTCGCTTACAACATATGTTCAATTTAGATTTCAGGGTTCAAAAGGAGAACTTTGCTCAAGAAAAGTCATTCAAATGTTCCAAACAAATAAAAACAACATGAATGGGAAAGAGGAGTGGCAAGACCAGATAAAGTTGTCTCTCCACAATCATCCAACCATATGGACACATTTTTGGTATCATCTAAATAGAACCTTCCCTGGCTACTTAGCTAATCACCACCTACTTCACCATCCCTAAGATCCCAAATAAATTTTTTCTGATATAGTCATTCTTGTTCATTCCATCTCCCTCTCACAATATCTTTCTCTCTTCCTTCCCCCTCCCTCACTCACATAAAGAAAATTTATGGAACATGTGAACAAACATTCAGTAGATCTGAAATTCTAAGAAAAGTTCAACGAATAACCAGTTCACATCCAAATACCACTATGAATTCCATCATATCAACCTCAATGAGAGATTTCCTAGAACTTCCCACATCCAACCCAAGGCTTACACCATCAGAAGTCCATGATTACAAGGGGGAGAGCAGCAAGTGTGGCTATGATATCATTTGAAACATTTCTCGAGTCAGTTTGCATGTGACATGGATTCTGCAGCACTGAGCTTATTGAAAGCAATAGTGGTTGTGTATGACTCGAATACATGGTCTGTTGTGCAACTCGTAAACATCCACTTGAGCACTTATAGAAACATTTCTTGAGTCTGTTTAAATGCGACATGGATTCTGCAACCCACGTGCTCCTACCAATTAGATTATCTACTGCCAAGAGAAGTACACAAGTGGATACATATAAATTACAATCATTTCAATTTTTTGAAAACGAGAGTTATCATATCCTTGTACAAGCTCCATACTTGATATAAAGCAACAGTGGGTATAAATCAAAATATGGGTCGTTGTATAACTCATAAACATCGACTTGAGCACTTATAGAAGAAGATAAATCAACCGGTGGGTGTTTACAGGCTACACAATCCGTTGATGCAGGATTGACTGGTATCAGAATGGATACCCGTCATAAGTGTGAGAACTAAGTGCTACACCACGTGGAGTGAGAGCCACATCAAGAATCCCACTCTACCTGCAGCTAGGGATATTAAAACTCCTCCAAATTTGATTATAGATTATGCGGTCTTCTCGAGGATGTTGATGATTTAAGAAAGGAGTTAAACCCATGGTCTAATGTAAAAAACGAGAGGTTTAGGTGACTAGAATAAGATTGTGACTTGTGTAAGCAATGCACATTACTTGAATAGTCATTTAGAAAGCGAACAAGCATTTAGTGGGTGTCTCTAGACTACAAATTCTGTGTGGCGTGCCTTGATCAGCAGGCTCATTATGTTACAACTCCCATCCAACGTAATGGCAACATGTAACATAAGTACCACATTTGAGCCTTCAGTTAAATTGGGATAGCGGTGTGTTAGAATTTAGGTGTGACTCGAATTCTTTATTGAAGATAATTGAGAGTTCTAATTAAAGTGTACATTAAGAAAAATTCTATTTGGAATGCAATTGTTGAATCCTATTCAAGTTTACTTGACAAATTCTAATTGAACCCATCGAGAGTCTGAATTTGTATTGGACTTGAAGAAGACATGGGGATGAAGAAAAACAAGATTTTTGGAGTAAAGGACCTGAAATTGGGTGCTGCGGCGCCGCCTATCTGTTTCGCCCCTGCATGATTTTTCGTCCTTTTTGGTTTTGGACTTCATTTTGGGATTCCACTTCAATTACAACTCTACTACAAGGGTTTGGATGTCCCATATTTGTTCCCTATATATATTTAGCTCTTCATTGCATTTTATATGAAGTTAGACAAATCGTAAACACATAATCTTTGTATTATCTCTCCATATTATAATAAATCTCAATTATCTACAAATTATTTTATTCTTATATTCTTGTGATCAATTACTCCATATTGTGGCTATAGTCTGTTATCTTTTTACAACAAACTGGTATCGGAGTATTCCAGTCCATAACAAGTGATATCAGAGCTTTTGATGTTGACATTATTGAAAAGATCGAGATTTTTCATGATGGCAACAACGAAGTATGTTATTCCACTATTAGATCGCAATATAAGATTCTCTTTGTGGTAGGTAAAAATGCGAGCAGTACTTGCTTAGATGGATTTGGATGACGCGTTGTTGGAATTTGACAAGATGCCCACAACTTGGCTACGGAGGAGAAACAATAGAGGGATCAAAATGCCTTATCTCAAATCCATCTTCATCTTTCCAATAATATTCTTTAAGACGTTTTGAAGGAGAAGTCAGCCGCTGCATTATGGTAAAAATTGGAGCAATTATGCACGACGAAGGTCATACTAGCAAATTTCATTTGAAGCAACATCTATATTCTCATTATATGATAGAGGTATATCTCTTGAGGATCACCTAACTGCTTTTAAAGAAATCATTGCTGATTTGGAGACCTTGGAGGTCAAATATGATGAAAAAGACTTGGTTGATTTTGTTGTGTTCATTGCCCGCCTCATACATGTCTTTTAGATACACAATTCAATATAGTCGTGATACTCTAACCATCGAAGAAGTCTACGAAGCTCTATATTCAAAGGAGAAGATGAAGCATCTTGTAGCATCTGGGGATCATGGATATAGTCTCATTATTCATGGTGGTCGTTCGAGGGGCAAGTCAAAATTTAACTTCAAATTTTGTAATAATTGTAAGAAAAATGGGCACTTGATAAACGATTGTTATAAGTTGCAGAATAAATCAAAGTTAACTGCAAATCAACAATCAGAAATTTCAAGAGAAGCAAGTATTCCTAGCAGTGATGGAGAGCTTTTACTTATATTCGACTACAACTCCAAACATGATGAGATTTGGATTTTGGATGCAACTAGCACTTTTCATATATCACCTAATCGGGAATTATTTTCAACATATGAAGAAGTTTCAAAAGGTGTCGTGATAACCGATAATAACACACCTTGTCGGATAGCTGGTATTGGTCGAGTTAGAATAAAGACGTTTGATGGGACGGTTAGAACACTTGATGCAGTGAGACACGTTCCAAATCTGAAGAAAAATCTTATCTCCTTAAGTACTCTTGATTCAAAAGGGTACATGTACACTGTTGAATGTGGAGTTCTGAAGGTTATCAAAGGAGCCGTGTTGTACTGATGGGACATAGAAAATCTCATTTATATATCCTACAGGGTGATACAGAATCTTTGAGTAATCAGCATATTTTAAGAACTCAGGTGAATTTAAAGTTGACTTCTATATTGTTGGAGTCTAATTTGAGGTCTTCGTTTAAGAATACATCTTAGCTGAATTTTGAAGATATGGGTAAATCCATCCTGCCACCATTATTGACGGTGTCATCATATTTAATTGCCAAAAATAGACTATTTTTTGTCATA
Organism: Fraxinus cuspidata; assembly: GCA_903798385.1. NCBI lineage: Eukaryota > Viridiplantae > Streptophyta > Magnoliopsida > Lamiales > Oleaceae > Fraxinus > Fraxinus cuspidata. Next base: position 12,442 of record CAIGRP010010144.1, on the reverse strand, counting down.
AGATTCCATATAGGTATAATTCTGCTGATTTTGTTGATGGTTTAAATGTAGTTAAAGGAGTTAATTTTAATCAAAATCCTTCTTTTGATGCATTCAGTTGTAATTCTGTTACAAAGCTTGTTTCAACCTTGTTTGGTGGTCATTAGATCATTTTTGTCTCTAGTTGGGGTAGCAGACTAGCAGAGGTGAAGAATATTTCCATTTGGAATTGTTGATGGAGAAGTTCGTTCGTGTTTTTCATTGAGTTTATTCCTTGCAGTGAAATTTGTCTCCAGGTGGAGAATTCTTTTGAAGTTTTGTTCATTGTAATGAAATTTGTGTCAAGGTGGAGGTTGTTAGAATTTGAGTGTGACTCGAATTCTTTGATGAAAATAGTTGAGGGTTCTAATTAAAGTGCACTTTAAGAAGAATTCTATTTGGAATGCATTTGTTGAATTTTATTCAAGTTTACATGACAAATTCTAATTGAAATTATATTCGGAAGCCTATTGAGAGTAGAAATTTTTGTTGGACTCAAAGAAGACATTAAGACGAAGAAAATCAAGATTTTTGGAGTCAATGACACGAAAGTGGGCTCTGCGGCGTAATTGTCGTAGACGGAGTTGTAGCGCAGCCCATCTATTTCGCCCTTGCACAATTTTTCTGTCCTTTTCGATTTTGGACTCCGTTTTTGGCTTTTTACTTCAACTACAACTCTACTACAAGGGTTTGTACATTTCCCATTTGTCCCTATATATTTAGCTCTTCATTGTATTTTAGATTAAGTTAGACAAATCATAAACACATAGTATTTGTATTCTCTCTCCATATTATAATAAAATCTCAATTCTCTGTAAATTACTTTATTCTTGTGCTCTTGTGATCAATTACTTCATATTGTAGCTATAATCTCTTATTTTTTTACAACAAACTGGTATCAGAGTATTCCAATCCATAACACAGTGGAATGGAATGGAATGGAACTTTGAGCTTAATGAAACTGTGGAATAGCTGAAGAGTGGACAATGTCTTTTTACCCTACATTTTACAATGTCTTCCTCATGGTACATTCTAATTAGTGGAAGAACGGTCTTATCTGGCTGTTACTTAAAAATTTCATTTTTCTCCAGCAATGTAAATTCAGCAAATCCATGGATATACAGTTATTCTGTTTAAATGTTGATGTTTAATAGAACTATCTCACAAGCTCTTATACGTTAAGAGACACACAGCTGCACTGTAAACAGGGCAAGGACTACAAATATTACATGGCAGATGCTAAAGAACACTTTTCTAATACCTTGTACAAATCATTATCCTTTTAGCAGTTTCATGTAGAATTTGCCTAATCAAATTATCTCATGGCTACTTATGCATGACTTGAAAGGGTCCCTGAACTTTTAAAGGGTAATAATTAAGACTAGTGATATAATTAAATATAAATCTAGAACTTCGGATGTACTGTCGCAACATAATATATTACACGTACTACATTGAAACACTTAACCTTCCACCCAAAACCGAAATCAGCACTATTTTATTGCTATAAGTACATGCAATACAAACCAAAAATGTCAGGCCTATGCAAGGTATAATGCAACAAAATGAGAGAAGCAACATCATAAGCGCAAGAATTGAGTGCAAACAAAAACATTCTGCATTCTAAAATTAAAATATTATCTTTAAGGTGCCTAAACACTTACCATTGCTGTATGAGTATAGTTATACATGTCAACCCTCTTATCTGTCAACCAGTAGTCCATAAAGGGCCCTACTAACAACAAAGATGCAGCTTGGAGGGGTGCAGTGTGCCCTAATAGGTTGAAAGAACCAATTGAATGCTTCCTTTGAAGAAAATGAACGTACTGGCACACAAGAAAAAAATGAAAGAACCAAAACATAAGTCACAGTTAATTGCATAAGTGAAGCTATATATTTGATAACTTAAAAATAGTTCTACCTAACAGATTAAACAATAGCATATAACTACAGAAATTTAGGAAATGGGCATCCTTTTATGAAGTACCAATGGAAGTCATGGAAAGTTCATTTTGAGAGGCAAACCGCAGAACAAAAACAACCAGTAAGATGAATCTGACTAGGTTGGGTTTCTTCAATATTCCTTAAAGACAAAAAAGAGTCCCAACATGAGAGAGAGAGAGAGAGAGAGAGAGACTTGACCACCAAACAAAATAAAAAATATGATTTCAGAACTCATTCGAAACTACTTCCCAGATTGTGCATGCTCCAAACAAAACCCATAAGCATAGACCAGAGACAGTTTCCCAATCAACAAGTCTTCATTACCATCCAAAAAAGTTACAGGTTTAAGGAAAGACGACTTACATACTGCTGCAGAGAAGTGCTCCAAACTGCTATGAAGGCAGCAATAAAACCTTTGCCATTAACACTCAAATCAGTAACTGTACAAATTGCAACACCCAGTAGAACAACTAAAATGCTTAGTTTGGTCCCCCTCGAGTATCGCACGTTGTCCAAAACAATTTCGAGAAAACATGACACGGGGATCATACTCAGCTTTGCAATCTGATATGTTAAAAATCAGCAGGGGCAATAGATGTTGTAGATTTGATATTTCCAGTGACATAAAAATCTAGTATATATCTGAACTGACCTGATAGAATCCCACAGAATTCCACATTAAACTAACATTCATACCAACAATAGAGAAATTTGCAAATAAAACATATTTCAGAAGCTCCGAAAAGGGAAGTTGAGAACTCTGGATATATCCAAGCCGCTTAAGAATCAGAGTCATCAGGGTAGTTGCAACAAAATGTAGGCCAGTTAACGTCGTAGCTGCAGGACAGATGGTTGGAAAAGGATCAGGACTATTGTAGACAGAGAAACAAACATGAGATGTCAATTTCTTTATTTAACTGCATGATTACCACATTATGTTTTTAACATAATTTAACAGATTATGCAGGATAATAAATAAAAAAAAAACTAATATCTAACAGTTCAAAAATCCCGTTGGTTGAGAATACACAGATTTCTTTCTTTCCAAGTTTTCAATTCTAAAACAGATTAAGGTTTCAGACGCCAAACCGAATAAACAAGGATGGTTCAAGATTAACTACCTGAAAACTGTCTGAATTTCAGATTGTCTCAGATGATAAGCTGATGACCCTGACAGAGATAATGATAATGGGACATAGACCATGAGACATGCCATAATCAGCACATATAAAGAAATTAAACACTCCATAATAAAACCCTCTATTCCTTGCCCCCGCCTCCGCCCCCAAATTTTGAGTAAAAGAAAGGAGTATGTAAAAGAAGGGATGGATGGAACCAAATATCAAAACATGCATGAGGGTGGAGAAAAACAGGTCATGAGTTTATCACATCATCAAAAGATTGAGAAAGGTTCAATGTTGGCATAATAGATAGGACTTTGCAGACTTTGATTTGACAGCAACTCTTAGCAATTACTTTAAATAGATTCCTAAGCTAAATTTTGGGTGTCCAAAATACGCTAAATCTTGCGTATCTAAATGAAAAAATTAAGAGAGGGGTGTGCGTGGGTGTAGTGAGACTAAAGGAGGAGCAAAGAAAACCGACATCTTAGTGGGGATCACACTCGTGATTCAACTATTCAGGAAGGAAAGTTTAAAGTGAAAGGAATTTCTGCCTTTGATGAGAATGTTAACAGACGATATCCATATCAGGTGGTAGATCATAAGGCAACAGGAAACTGTAATGTAGGAAAAGTTGTAAGGGTGAAAACATGTTGCCACTTCATAGAATAATGATTATTTCAGTAGCCCCGATTGAATTAGTCTGAGTTTTAAAATTCTTCCATAATTTTCAACAAACTCGAAACATCTGCCCTCGGATCACTTGACTAAATAAAGAATGCTGCATACACAATACATTGCAAAATGGACATAAATTCAGTTTCTAGGCAGTGCTGATTACTGAAATTTTCAAATCATCCACAGTGATCATAACTGCAACTTTCAACCAAATACAAACAAGCAAACAACTTTCATTTTGTATTCGGGTGCTTATTAACAATATCAGAAAAAAAGAAGAGACTACCTGGAATATTAAGTGAAACATGAATGGAATACGTAAAAATAACGTACCAAAAGTAAAACCGTATGTAGCCAACAAAGCTTTATTGACAATAATAATTCCAACAGAAGTAACAATATTGAACATCCAAGCAGCTACATCAAGAGCCGCTTTCTGGTCATCCTGGGTCGTCGGAGGCATAGTCTTCCACTGCTTCAAAAGAGACTAGATTTCTAACAATCTTCAGCTTCAGGAAACTGACAAATATTAGATCAATAGAGCTGGAACAAGATCATCAGGTCCTGAACTTATTTCTCTATTGACCAACAAAGTAAATTCCCCAGACAATTTTCGACATCAATCAAATTTAGTAGTGTAATCTAATTGACCAAGATATATTACATCACATCAGCATAGTTTCGCCAAAATTGAACGACAAGTCCCCAGTTATCCAAGGTCTATCACATCTCACAAAAAGTTATCCCCTTTATGTATTGACCAGATGACAAAAGGAAAAGCTAAATTTTTCAGCTACTGGGATTGATTGAAATCCTTTAAATGTTTGATAAACCAGTTACACATTCACCCATCACATATTTAATCTTTTATATAAGAAATGATCGAATTAAAAATATTAGTATATGTCAATTATGCAGGTTAAGTATAAAATAACAGTAAAACAGCCAGTACAGTTGTCCAAGAAGTCATAACTATTTCCATCACAGATCCCCTAAAAACGCACTTGAATGATCATAACAGTACTTAAAATCCAAAAACCCAGAAATTAATTCAACCAAAACAAACAGAAGAATTTCCAATACTTACATGTGACACAGTTGGTAAATGCGTTGCATGAATCCATGTGGTATGAAGGTTGTGTATAAATAGGGGAAATAGAAATAATTAAGCGGTTGAAAAGGTTCCCTTTGCACTATTATGAAGAGACGTAAACTGGAGAAAGAATTCCTCTGTTGTCTCTATTCGTGTATATAGACTTCTTTGCTGTCTAGTAATTTAAGGGAAAGTTTCTTTTCCTTTTAAACTAAGGACTTGTTTGATAAATATTTTGAGAAGTAATACTTTAAAAACATTATTTTTGTGAGGGTATGGATAAAAAGAGGTAAAAAGTTAAGGAGAAACATGAAAATGATTTTTTTTTTTAAATGTAATTGAAAATGAGTACGACAAAAATCAAAATCTAATAAGATTTATATGTATAAAATATTTTAATTTTAATCATGTCCAGAAATTTGCGTTAGAACTAAAGAAGGAGAGGGTTGCCAGAGTCTCGTACCGTTTTCATCCCTACAAAAACACTATTAGTCACCCTTGAGTTGATAATTATATTCCATTGTGGTCCACTGGTTGTCGAATTAGTCACGATAAATTAAGGTTATTTAAGTACCCGTCTATCGAAGGTAACAGAATTGTGAAATGATTGTGTGACTCAAAAAGTTTGTTAATGCATGTTTTTGCTCTTCAAATGCACAAAAATGTTTGATTTTTTTTTTTTAAAACTCGATGCATTTTCAAATCTTGATCTTCTTAGTAGTAATAATATTTTTGACAAGCTCTACATCAAAATTATAGCACTATAGCATTATCGAACCCGTTAAGCCACATCATCATATTCATCGTACAAATAGTAATTTCATTAATCACATAGCTAGACAATTGTATCAAGTAAAATCTCTTAATGATTATTGACAATTTTTGTATGGAGTGCAAATAGCGGTAATCTACACTAAGCAATAGCATAGTATGCACTGATACACATTCTCTCGCATGACTATTATCTAGACTTTAACCTTTTTATTTTGTTTAACATCTATGCTTATCTTATGCTAAGCACTCGGGTGATATGACACACTACAATAAGTGAAGCGAAATAATGATTGGTTACAAAACTGATTACACTACATATTGCAATATGACATGTTATCCAGTAATGGTCAATTACAAAATCAATTACACCATCTATTGTGGTGTAATACATCATCCAGTGTTTAGGAGATCAATTTCATATACACGACTGATTTTCTAAGCATTGGTGCTTAACTTATGCTTAACTAAGCACTCGGATAACGTGACACACTACAATAGATAATGTGATATAATGGTTGATTACAAAAATTGATTATACCACCTATTGTAGTATAACACGTCAGCCGGTATTTAAGAGATCAATTCCGGATCTCCTAAGAACTAGTGATGCTTAACTATAGGTGGTGCGAGATAAGGTTGGTTACAAGTCGATTACACCACTTATTGTAGCGTGAAACGTCATTCGGTGTTTAAGAGATCAATTCCGTATACATGATAGATCTCCTAAGAATCAGTGGCTTATGCTAAGCACTCGGGTGACGTTGCACACTACAATAGGTGGTGCGAGATGGTGGTTGGTTACAAAACTGATTGCACCACCTATGTAGTATGACACGCCATCCAGTCACCGGTGCTTAGGAGATCCATTTCATATACATGATCGATCTCCTAAACACTCGGGTTACGTGACACACTACATGTGCGTGTGTATTGTTATTCAAAAGAACGTGTACTATTTATGAAATGGGCAAATTTCGTTTTGGGTCCTCGACCTTCTTTATTTGACACAATTTTGTTCCTATCCCTTTGCATCTTTTCTCCGTCCCCAACCTTTCATTTATACTCTCATATCGTCTCTCCTGATAATTTTCATCTACTTTTGCCGTCAAGGTCTTGTAAAAGGACAATTCTATACTCTTTGCCTTAAAATAAATTTAAAAGGGGAAAAACAAAAACAAAAAAAAGGTAAATATATAATATAAAAAAAGAAAAGATAATTGATACAAAATGTTCCTACTGTTTGCTTCAATGCACAAATAGTCTATAATATTTCACTTTTGACATATGGACTCCTAAATCAATAATTATTTGCGCAAATCACCTCTTCCGTCTCTTTCTGTCCATTTTGCTTCATCAAATGGTTGATTGAAGTTCGCTTAATTTATTTGGTCAATACACTAACTGACCATTTTTCCTAGAAATTCGAGATTGACATTTTAAAGTAGAGTTCTGGATAACATCTCATAATTGTCTTGACGAGTTACTAGATCAAATATCAAGTTTGCTATGAAAATCTCAAGTTTACATTGTAAAAGTCTAGTATGTTATGCAAATATCGAGTTTGCTTGTCAAAATCTCGAATTTGCTTCACTGTCTAGCTTAAAACTTAGATAATTTTTTATCTAAAATTTCGAATTGCACTTTATTTTTTGGCGTTGAACTCTAAATTCATTATCTTTCTAATAATATATTATTTACACTGTGGGGAAATGTGTAACAAAAGTTGTGCATTAATTTCCTAATATGTTGCGCATTGCAAAACGAGAAACCTATGTGCAGAGCATGTGAGAGAATTAGTGCACAAGAAAAAGTTGAGGACCTACATTGAAATTTACCCTTTATAAAAACCATGGTAGTCTTCGTCAATTCAATGGTACACATCAAATGAAACAACTTAGGGCAAAAAGGAGAACGGGTTAATGAAGTAGCTGCAATATTTTAAAGCATGTCCCTGTCTTTGTTTCGAAGAGTTGAAATGTTGAATAGACTACTAATTACGTATGGATATAAAATAATAGAGGTTTCATACTAATAAACTAAAAAAAGTCTTTGTCCAGGCTTGCATTTTGAGTACGTGAAAAACAAGCATAATGGTTCCCTTTTACCTTGAACTTTTGACTCTACTTCAATATGCCAGGATCTGTTCATTGACAAATAAGGGCGTGTTTGATGGATATTATTGAGGAAATAATGTATTTCAAATAGTGGTATGATGAGAAATATATGATTAAAAGTAAGGAAAAGTTATTGATGTGAAGAAAAATATTTGTTTATTGAAAATGTGTGGTTGAAAACGAGTTTTTAAAAAATGTATTTTGAAAGAATGTGTACTTAACAGAGGCTAAGTATATTTTTCTACCGATCTAGTTTGGTGCTATTTAGAGGTTGAGTCGAGAGAGGATATTGAACTATTACATAAAAAAATATTTTACATATAAATTTTTTACTAGGATTGGACTGTCCCGAGCTGAAGTTAGGATTGTTCTCTATCTACGCCCCCGATGATCAGTGGCAGATCTAGAATTTTGAGTGAGCAGGGGTGATCGTTAATCATTGACTGTCAGTCGTAATAAAATATTAAAAATAAAATATAATAATTATTTTGCTAAAACTAAATTTATTATAAATATATATGGACAATGTTCACCAAATGATATAGTGGTCAGGTTTCCTATAAATCAAAGGAAGTGCATATGTTCAAATCTTTACAATTGCATTAAGAACACTAAAACGGAATATATATTATTATGTTAGATTTAGTTTCAAAATTTAACAAATGCCATGATGGTCTCATAGTTCGAATTCTCTCCCCATTACATTATTTTTGTTAAAAATTTTAGAACTAGAAAAGGTATACAAAGGGATTCAATTTGTATAACCTCTAACCAACTATGCTACAAGCAATGTCTGAAAATAAAATGAATCGCCACGATGTATGAAACGTTTTATGTGTTTTATATGCTACCAAAAAAAATGAATTCATTATTTACCTATTATTCAGTATTGAAATTTTATCTTAAAATAGCAATTTTGTTAGAAGAGGAGTATAAACCTTTAGGATAATGCTACATGTACACTATCTTTTTTACATAACATTTTACCTACACTCACAATAGGGTGTTGGGACCACACATTTGAGAGTTTTTTTATTCACACAAACCTTGTGCGCATGTGAGAGGGTATAACATTTCCTGTATACCATTTTCGGTACAAATAGAATTTCCCAAACATTTATATGCTGATGGTATCGCATTCAGAAGATATGTCGTTCATGGAGATTAGCTCCTCGTTTAAGTTTTAGATGAATTAAGTTGTTTATTTTAATTTTTAGATCATAATGTTATATTTAGTTTTGGATGTTCATTTTAAAAGATTAATCGTATTTTAAGGAGTAATACAAATATTTATGTACTAACGATTGGCTTCGTATTTATCCCGACTCCTTTCTTGTCATGAATGTTATCATACTTTTCATGGTAATTGAATGGATTAAACACGACACTCATGTGCCAAATTTTGTAAATGATGGGTAGGGATGGCGACGACAAGTTGGGTATGAGACATATCGACCATTCTCATCTCGTCTCGATTTTCACTCTTGTTTTGTTGGATATTTTTGTGACCTTACTCCATCCTTATACCCGGTTAAAGCGGAGCGGGACGGAATTGGACGAGTTTGGGGGCGGGATTGGGGTGAGGCAGGGCAGGTCAATCCCCTGTCCAATTTATTTTTTCCTTTTATTTATTATTTATTTTATTTGCTTTAATTTTTTTATGTCTTTAGTAAATATTATTTTTTTCAACTTTTAACAATAACTTATGTTCTATTTAAAAATGATGATAATTTTTTTTTTGTTTGATAAAAAACTTGATTTTGAAATTAACTTTAAACAGAGCTGGTAGTTGGGGTGGAGACTATATTTCCCGTACCCGTTTTGGGGCAATGACATCGCTTCGTCCACGCCCCGTTTACCAAGTTAGGCGGGCAATACCCATCTCGAGGCTCCACGGATATTGGGTTGAATGTATTTTTTTTGCCATTCCTAACGATTGGTTGCATTTTGATTCTTTAACTGATTATATTGTTAAAAGGATAAAATTATTATAATTAGAGTTAAAAACTTGAAAATGAAAAAAATATTTAAATAGTGGTTATACCTTTTTTTTTTTAAATAGGAAAATGTAAATTCGTTAACACAAAATCAAGTTCGATCTATAAGCAACCTCAAACTTCAAAATGAAACTAACTCCATCTTGAATTTCCTAAAAAAATTAGTAGGCTTTATATTTGTCTATAATGTTTGATTTATTATTTTTTTTATTGAAAATTGTTACATCCTAAATTCACATGGAGGGCACGCAAGTACCAGGCTGGAGACAAAGACCACGTAAGCCTATCAAAACGTGCCACATGTCTACTTCAAGATCATTCACGCTCTTTGTCTCAGTGGAACAAGGTAGACCAACCCATGACCTTCGCCAGACTTCGCACAAACATCATGGTCAAGTTTCACCCTTTCAACAAAGGAAACACCACGTAGCTTGTTTCTCTAGCAATACTCTTTGTCATAGAGTTTTGCTATTCGTTCAGGGCCACGTGGGCCTTGGATGAACATGAGGCGTCTCTCTAGCAAAACTCTTTGCGATAATAAATCAAGTTCTATAGGCCAATAGAATGGTAACACGTGAAATTAGGGTTGATGCACCCTAACCTAGTTCCATACGTGCTTATAAAGAGACTTGCACAAGGAAAGGTAAATGTATGCTCTTTCTTTACTCTAGCCAAATTTTTGTATGTCTTGTCTTTCTTGCACTAGGGACGGACAAAAGTCTTGGGCCAAATAGAACTTCGTAAGTTATATCGGATAATTGGTATTAGAATTGCGAAGCAACAAGATTGGTTCCGTTCTCAGTTTAGACCCATAATTGAATTTTTATGTTTTATTTTCGATCATCCAAGCAATGGATAATAAAATGGCAGGCAAGTATTAGTTGTTGAAAATTATATTAAGCCTTTGTTCCTCCCTCCCGCCATAATGAAATTTTTGAAAATAATATATTTTAAAATAGTAATTTTTGGGAGAATTATGATTAAAAAAGAAAAAAGGTTTTTTATTTACATATAATATTATTTTATTGGAGAATGTGGAGTTAAAAGGAAAAGAGAAAAAAATGTATTAAAATTTTAAAGGGGCCAAACGGGTGCTAAATTTAACTTTCAAAATTATTACACTTTAATTTTCAATTTTTGGTTTAATTAACACCTTAATTTAGAATGTAACATATCCTTAAATATTTGAATGCATGTTTTGATTGGATTAGCTTTCACATTACCATGGAGGTTAATTTCTCCCTATAAAAGTGATTTTCATGAGGTTATACGTAACATGAAAAAGATAATTTGATGGAATACTTTCTACATTTACATATTATTTTTCTATAACTTTGGCGACTCAATGAATAACTCATTCCTTATCTCTTTGTGATCGTGTTCATACAAGGAGAAACGGATGTGAGTCATTTGAGTTTTATCTTGGAGTCATATATTAAATAAAGTATCCGTACGAAAGGTAGGCAATATGACTTTAAGACTGGAGTCATTGGCGTGACTCCCTAACACTTGCTTTCTTTGTAACTCTTTTCCTTTTTATATACGTTATTGTTATTGAATTATAATTATTATGTTAATTCTTCTATGTTTATTTGTGTGTTTTTGTTATTTAAATTGGTATGTTAATTGATAAATATCTACACACAAATCACCAATTTTTTTTAAACAATCTAAAGTCGCATTGGGTGATTTATAAGTAGATAATTTTTGTTGCGGTCTTTGTTAGATAAATGGACCTTCAATTTGATGGAATCCGGACTCAGTCTACCGATCTCGACCTTGTCAAACACCTCCAATCAACAACCCAAAATTACACCACTTCTTCACTTCAGTTACTAACAATTGCACCCACAAAGGACACAATAATGGAGTGTTGTTTTAGTCACAAAGGCTCCCACAGAAGACAACCACAATGGCAAGAAAGAATGGACAGACGACAAGCACAACCAAGGAAGGAATTGAGGTTTCTTTCTCAATGAAAAAGGGAGAATGGGGAATAACACACGTCCTTGCAAAATGGGCAGCACATATATATAGTTAAGGGTTAGGTTTAGTACAAAAGAGAACCAATAGGTAACTAATAAGTGGGCTAAGTATATCGGTAAGTGGGCCAACACTAAAAGCCTTCCAAGAAGTGAAGAAACCATGAGCATCTTCAATTAAATTGGACCACTTCAAATGGTTTGAAGTGATTTTTGTGTCAAGCCATTTCATTGAGATGTCGATAAATATTTAGTTTTTTAGTCAAAGTCGACTGAGAATTTCCAACGGGTGACATCCGCCCGAGATTTATTAGGTATCAAAACCTAACAAATCTCCACCTTCATATCCAATCAATTTGCAAGCAATCCAAATAGAAGCAGATAATAACTGTAAACAACTAAGAGCAAATAATCATGCTATGAAGATATTAAATTAGATAATCCACATATCTTTTTCAAGATACTTTTACACAGAACAATAGATTAACACAAAGTTAATCAATCAAACGGTCAAAACACATATACAACACATACATAAATGAACCAATGAAAAGATCTCACTGCACTTTTCATACCCATTCTGTGTTGCACACACCTCGAGAACACATACTTCCTCTTATCGCCCACCATGCTCACTAAACAAATCACTCAAATCATGTCTAACTGGTAGACCCGTATAGATCCTAAGTTCTTGGGACAATCCTCTATCACTACATCACTT